>APFE031124601.1:190021-211731 GCA_000404065.3 Pinus taeda
CTTATTTACTCAATTGCACTAATAACCTGTTATACTGGAAGGTAAGGGGACGCATTGGATCTTATACAGGATTACAGGTGGGTCTTTATCTTGGGTTTGGTGTCCCTATACAGGGTCCATGCCCTCCATAGGGTCATATTGGTGTTTGTAGGGTGAGCGTTGATAGCCACGGGTCTCCACCATAGCTTAGAGCAGATTGCCACTTCATGGGAACCTTCAGTTCAACCTATTGCTTTCTCATGTTCCACCTTTTGGATGATGATGATGCACCTGGACCACCTTGCCTACTCCGCTCCACTCCTGCACCACACACTTAGCCGCTAGTACAGGGCATAGATGAGGATGTGTCTCAGCGCAGGAGACAATGGGAGGGCTTGGACCATTCTTCTAGCCCTTTCAGACGGGATATAGGCTTGTTCGATCCATTTGGAGACCCATGAGAATGTTTTGTGCCCCCATAGCCACTTGGGGACACCATAGGTTGTTTGCTTGGATATCAAGGGGCCAACCCTTTGACTACTATGTTTGGAGCTCATTTATTCATCTTGGCACACATTAGACTCCATTAGGCCTCTTCAATGGCTCTTCGACCTATTGTATCTATTATTTTTCCCTCTTGGGAGGCTTATTGTTCTATTATGGAGCTAGTTGCTATCTTGGTGGGCTTGTCACCAAGGGATGTTATTTTTGCACATTATTTTACTAGTAGGGGCATTATAAGCCTTATTAGGAAAATCAAACCCTTTAGGGAAGATATATATTGATGTGATAATCATTTCATTGGATAATCACTTGGATTTGGACCATTGTTTCTTCTGGGAATTTCGTTATAGCCTTTTGATGGACAAATTGGTTTCTTAACGCATTTCGATGTTTGGAAGAGCTTAATTCTTGTCTTGGAGCTTCGACTTTCTTGCACTTTGATGGTTGGAATAATTCGCTATACTTGTGAGTACTCTTTTTCACGTTTATTTTATACTTTGTCTCATTTAATGATCTATGAAATATTTTCGTTCATGAAGTTAGTGTAGCTACCCTAACGCTGATGCAAAGTCACTAATCTTGTCTTTGTGAGGGATTTTTCATATGATTATTGTGAAGTATGGAGAATTATTGTCCTAGGCATACATGATTGTTCATGATTTGCCTTGATAAATCATCAATTTGTAGCATAAAGAAGTATAAATTTGCCTAAGTAACCTAGTTGTTGTTAAGGCCATACGAAGTTGTTGGGGAACTCCTTCGTTGGAAATAAGCATATCTAAACATTGATTTCATTAGACTCCATTCTCCCAATAAGCTAGGCACTAATCTAGTCCTAGGTGATCATCAAAAGAAATTTATTTTTCACCTCTTCTCCTTTTCTAAGGCCTAACCCAAGGAGGCCTCCTAGGGAATCACATGAAATTCTTTCTAGCCATCAAAAATCCTTGAAAATTGGGCAAGAATTGTGTTGGGGTCTTCTTGAGAGGTCCTCCAAATTTGAGACCAATCTGGCCATGGAGTCTCAAGATATTGCAACCCCTATCTCGAAGACCATTTTTCTCCCTAGGTTTCCTTGGGTTAGTGCTCTCATTGGGGTCATTGCATTCAAATCTCAAGAAAAATCTAATTTCTTTAATCCTCTTTTCCACCCCAACTCGGTCAAGTTCATCAGTTTGTTGTTCAACCCCAAAATCTTGACCTCATTTGGGCCCACTAGGGCTTCTTTGTGATCCTGCAACCTTGTAACTCCAATTTCACAAGGATTGCTTAGAAACCCTATCTTTCTAGGATTTTTTGGTTTACGACACTTCATATCAAAAAATACCTATCAACCCTAGATCGAGGTATCCTCTAGCCCTTCATAGAGAGCCATACATCTTGCTTCTAAAGAAAGTAAGCTTGTCATTTGAGCCTCTTGTGAATAGGCCTTTGAAATCACTTTACATCCTATCATTGATCTATCTCTCCTAGTGATTCTTCCCATACTGAGACCCCTCCCATTAGTGAAAGTCCGTAACAATCAAGGAGCTTTAGTTGAGGTGACAGTGGGCCATTGCTCCATTGTTGCCACTTGACCTAGTCGCTGCTCTATAGGATCCCCTCCTAGGACCCCTACTAGTTTGAGCAGTGACAGTCTCGACACACTAGGACTCGCCTAAGACTTTATCATCAAGTCTCATTCCAACTTTGGGGGATATGTGCAAGAATAACTAACTCAACTAATTATTTAGTGTTAAGAAACAAAAATAATTAGCTAAGGTAAAAAAACTCCCTAGATTGAAAACTCTCTAGCAAAACCTTAAGCTACCTAGGTGTGTTACATGACTCAATTTTCACCATATTAGAATCATATTTTTACAATAAGCCGCAGGGCTGCAGAATTTGGAATACAAAACACTGACAAATTGTTCAATGATGATGATGAAGTTCTGAATTCTCACTATTCTGACAATGTCAGAATGCTCAAAGTGCACTTTGATAATGGAGTAGTTGACATGTTTTCAAATGTACATCTGAGTGGTCAACAGGGCCAATTGCAATGGTATGCATATCTTCAAGGAGGACCAATTTATTTGTTGGAGGCCAAAATATTTCCCTGGAGGATGGTCGAATTGCTAGAGCGTCGAATTGCAACCGAAAGGACGAGATCGAAGGTGTCAAGGTGAGGAGGCCGAGGTTATGTAAGGGGGAACCAGCCAAATTCTGCTAAAAGATTCCATGAATAATTTTGCTAGAATTTTTCTATAGAATTTCAACTAGAAATTACAGTTATTAGCTCTTTATTTTTCTTTTGTGGATTAAAATAAAAAAGTGGGTTCTCGAAATTCATCCTGTTGAATTTAATTAAATTTTATGGCAAAATTATTTCTTAATTTTTTATGTGGAAATTAGAGGAAATGTCCAAGAGGATTACAAAATAGTTTAAAAGGGGATATTACAGGGAGAGTTAATGGAGCTACTTGAGGCATATGTTACATCTTGATTGGGTTGGCCTCCTTGAGGAGGGTATCTATTGTTATTTGACCTTGTCTACGTGCAATTTTGATGACGACGTCCACTCTCTAAGCCCATCTATTTGATTGAGGTTGTACATTTGGATTAGTCCGCCATAAAATAACGTCACTGACTTGCTCTCTGAAGTTAGTTGGAGGGTATTAATTTTTTTAGCATCAATCTAGGGTAGTTATGGATCTATTGTTATTTTATTGAAGGAGTAGTTGAACTAGAGATCTATAACTAAGAAGCTCCTCCATATGTAATTGTTGTTGAAAGAGCTATCAAGCTATTGGAACAAAATTGCTCCTTTCTTTTGTCTAAGCTTTTGTGGAATGGATGTACAACCTTGTCGAATGCATGGTGGATATTCTTGGTGCATATTGGCAAGCTTTTATTGCAGGTTTGGATGGTTAAACTCGATTTGCGAGCCATCAAAGAGCGGTATTGCTACATTGGAAGAGGAATCTATATTATTCTAGGTGGCAAGGACCAACATAAGAATTTATGTGGGTCCATAAACCCTCATGGCAGAAAGCGCCCCAACCTCTTAAGCTGTGAATAAATATACAATTTATCGATCTTTTGTAAATCATCTTGAAATCATTAGTTATCGATTATTTTTCCCAAAAGCACCACATCTCTTATTCATGGGTTCACTTCTCTTTATGTGATATTCATGTTCAAGATTTATGTTGGATTAGGGTTTGTTGAAGTGTCCACAGTAGATCCACAATCTCTTTATCATCCCAACAAGAACAAATTTGCGCAAGTGTGTTTCAGTTACATACAACAGAGTTGTTTTGAATATAACATTAAAAATATACAACACTAAGATATAAGGATACAACAGAAGCCAGAATAGTACCTTTGATCCTTCACTTGAGTAGGCACAGTCAGGGTAAAATTCAAGAATGCTAAATCTCTGTACTTGAGCCAGTGTCACACTGGAATCTTCTGCCAATTCCTGATCTCCTATATTACACTGCTGCTCAAATAATACTCCATAGTAGTCGGGTTGGAGGTTGACATTATTTGTTGATATTTCTTGGTCTTCTAACCATCCAAAACTATCAGATTTCCTGAATTTCTCAAATCCCTCCTTTAGAAAATTGACTGTAGTGACCAGATGTGGATCCTGTCCTTCACATTCTTGAGAAAAGAGCATAGTTGTTGAAGATGAGGAATGGCCAGTACCATCTATTGGATACCCTTCACTTTGATAAAGTTGTTTGTGTTCAAAACTTTCAATTTCATTGTATTTTCTTTCTTGTGGCTGTCCTTGAAAGCATGTTTTGTGAATCATTCCATTATCCCCAGAAGAAAATAACAGATCCTGCACATAATTAAATTAATATAAAAATTAGACTAACTAATGCATAAGTAGCAAGCAGCATAAAGGTCTACTAGATCATCCATTACAGTGTTAAGACTATGAACTACTTTCTAAGCAGCCTTTTTAAGCAACAACAATATTCTTACTTTTTCAAAAAACTGATTTGCACAAAAAATAATTGAAGGATAAGATAACAATGCAGTCCAACCACTAAAAGAGTGTACTTCCACTTTTTCCTATCCATGTTTCTAAATTTTATTTATGATTTTATACTGTAAGTTGTATGTGGAAAGCCCAAGGCCAAGGTTTTCATAGGCAAGTAGATATGGCTTTTTGAAAACATCTGGCAATGACATTTAATTTTTTTATTGTTTTGGTAAAAGATACTTCCTATATGTACAGAAATTATCTACATCGGCAACAAGAAAGAAAAAAGAAGGGTATTTAAAATGAAATTTACAGCCTCCTCCTTAATGAGACTAAAACAGCAATGAAATAAGAATAAAGAGCAGAATCTAACAGCTTAGCATCCTTAATCAATAAAGATCATTTTCCCAGCCACTGCATACGTAGCTCCTCTCTCCAGTACCAAGGAAGCAATCAAAGAACTGACCTCATTATTAAACACGTATTTGCAGTGGAGTTTCCAAAGAGCAAATGATGCTGAAATTTCCAAACAATTGTAGATACTGGCCAAACTACCCCAAATCACAGATCTGGAGTCCCCCAACAACAATGCCCTCCAAGGTAGATGCCCCTGAAGAACACTTACCAACTGCAACCGAATGAAACCAGACCCTGCTGGGGACACACAATAAATGTGAGAAACCTGAGGGATTTTTCTCACCACAGTTAATTTACCTGCAAAAGGAAGGAACCTATGCTGCCTGTTACCCACCAAAAGTGGGTGACCCAGTAGGAGAAACTTTTCTCCTATTCAGCCGGCAGCCAGCAGCCCCTGACAGCCACATTGTAGCTGATGTGACACGCCATTTATATCTCCACCATCTGCATCAGTCATGTGTCTCCTCGCCCATATGTCAAGAGCACATGTTGGAAGGTGGGATTCTAATAAAAAGGTACTTTATTCATTTTGCAATCGGGTGTTTATGCTTGTTTTTATTTGGGCATTTTGGCATGGAATATGTAGTAACTTGGAAGAAAGAAGGGTCTTGGTTGTAGTCTTGTTCCCTCACCTTAAATGGGGAATTAATTTTCAATCCTAGTACAGTGGGACCTCCCCCAATGACCGATGGCTTTCGGAAGGGGGACTACTTGGGAAACCATGATTGAGATAGTGTAGCCCCATCTCTCCCTATTCCATACTTATCACTTTCCATATTACATTATCAGCTCTTATTCCACCTCCCTTCTTCGGGTTCAACTGACCATTGGTTCATTGGGATTTAGCACCCACACATCTTCATACCTAGGTAGGGCCTAGAAATGTACCCCGGGAAATTGATGCAGCTAAAAGAAACAAAAAGAGCATACGATGGCCACAAGAAAAACAAAAATCAAAATGCAAAATATGGTTGGGACTTAAAAATTAGCATGTGAGCAAAAGCCAAAAGCATGACCTCTACCTTTCTCATATGGCCATCACCTGGTTCCTGGGCCAATGTTTCGCTATCTTATAGAAGACAAGGAACCTTTGCATGTCCCAACCCCTGATGGGCGATGAACTGCCCCATCTTAAATTGGGTAAAAATTGCAATACATCACACAAAGCAAGCTCTCATTCCTTGAGCTACGAGTAGTAATACAAAAAAGAATCAACAAAAAGTAAAAAGCAATATAGAGAGGTGGAAAAACAAACGCTGAAGTAACTCATGCATCCACAATTGGTCCCTTCTCACGTCTATACACCCAAGATAAGGTACTTCATCATAGTTGGTCCCTTTGACCGTGGCACTTAGCCATGAAGTCTTTTCCCCTTCGTTCCATCATTATTCACATGGCACCTATCGATTGAGGCGTGTACCAAGGACATGTCACTTTCACTTGGGGGTTGGAAACACCTAATAGGATAGTCTATTAACCACTTCTACCTAGGGAGATAACACCATTACATGACTATAGCCCCAATTTTGGAAGAGAAGCCTCATATGAAG
This sequence comes from Pinus taeda, assembly GCA_000404065.3. NCBI lineage: Eukaryota > Viridiplantae > Streptophyta > Pinopsida > Pinales > Pinaceae > Pinus > Pinus taeda. Next base: position 196,451 of record APFE031124601.1, read on the forward strand.
TGTTATTTTGCCCATCTTGTTCAAGCATGGTTCACTTAAATGCAATAATGATTAATGTACCTAATGATGAAAGTTGCAACACTAGATATTGTGTGTAATTGGCAGTCGGTTCCATCTATAGGTCTAGGCAACTTAACTAGGGTCCAGGTTCTTTATAGAGTCATATTGACACCCAGTTGATGCGTTGAGAGCCATGGGACTTCGAGTAGTTGTAGAGCATCATTCACAGCCATGGGAACCTTCACACCCACAACATTCCTACATTTTCTTTATTATTCTTGGGATGATGCACTTGCACCAGCATGCTCCCAACCAGCATAGTAGTGATCACATGGTTTGGCAGTTGATCTAGGGCCCAGATGAGATTTGTCTCACGCCTTGAGACATGGGAGGGATAGCATCATCTTCAATGCCCCTAACGTTGGAGCAGAATCAAGCTTATTCACCACTTGGAGACCCATGAGACCCAGTTTTGTGCCCTAAACCCACATTTGAGGCTACGAGATGATTTTCACATAGAGCTAGGGGCCAACCCCTAGATTATGATTTTAGAGGCACTCTACATTTGTCATGGCACTTGAGGAGCCTAACGCAGGCCCTACAAGGGCAATCCACTAGGATGATATCATAATTTTTCTCACTTTGGCTCACACATGTGGAGATGTTGATGTCTTGATGAAAGCTACAAGGTCAGCTTCTGACCTTGCCTGTAGTTTGCCCTTTATTTTATTGTTTGAGGGGTTTGTAGGCTTAAATAGGACTTGATTTGTCACATATATATTAAAGACCAATTCATTATGATCTCTCATCAACATCACTCTTGGAATTTCTGTGTCATTGAGGAACTTGGCCTCTCTAAAGGAATCATACTTGTTCTCTTGTGGATGTTTTGGATCTATTGGATGTCATTTGACATTTGGAGTTGATCTTCAATATTTATTAGAGCTATTATTTGGGTAATGGAAGGAATTTTTGCATGTTGTCTTGTATGTGCACTTTATTGTTGAATATCTATTTTTTTGTCTAACGTATGGAATTATTGATTCTAGGCCAGGGTAAATTGTGCATTAATTTGTTGAAGATTAATTGAATTACTATCTAAATGAATATTGCATACATTACTCATGTATAACATGTGACGATGAGTCCTAGTGGTGAACTCATTGAAGCTTTCCCATAAAAATCCATTTCTCCATTGAGTGGGTAAATGCTTGAAATTTGCTTGCTAGGGCATCAAATTTCAACCTCCTTGGAAACAAGTTTAGCTACCCTAAATCATCATAGACTCCATTCTCCCAAGGAACAAGGAACTGGTCTAATCAGTTGGTGATCAATCTTTCCTTTTATCCATGTCTCTCTCTTAATTTTGGTCCTTTCAAGGCTTGGGTAAAAAGCTAGGGCTTGGTGCGAATTTCTAAGGAGGAAGGTTTTTTGTGATTAGAGAGCTTAAACATCAAGAGGGTAGGTTTTGCCACAAAACCTATCAATTTGGTGGCCATCCACTCCAATTTCATCCATAAATTCTCTTGCCCTAGGTGTTTCCCTAAGAAGGAAACCTTAGTTTTTCTTCCCTCAACATAAGGACTTCCTTGAAGGTTTCATCAGCGTTGGCATAGCTAATAGACGTTGTAAGAAACCTTTTCTCCGAGCCTCAACCTTGAGTTACTCCAACACTCATCAAATTTATCAAACCCTAGGTCTTATGCCCTTATTTCTAGGCTTCTTTATAGAAAGTGAATTGCTTCTTTGTGAAGCCTTGAGCATAAATTGTGTCTTTCTTGAAGAATTCCTAGTGAGATCATTTCACACATTAACCCTAGAATACATATAAGTGATCTCTTTCCTACTGGGACTCCCACGTGAAAATATGTAAAGAGCAAGGGGTTTTGGTTGTGGTGGCAGTGGACCACTACCCCATTGTTGCTTCTTGGTCTAGATTACAATCTATAGGGTTTCCCTCTCTAAGGCTTGCTAGATTGTACAACAACATTTTTGGCCCCGTTGCCAGAGACGAAGCAAATCTATATTCCCCTAAATTAAAGCATTTATACTTCTTCGCATTTCAAGAGGCAATTTCTCTAACAATGAGATACGATCCTCTTCTAGCGACTCTCACAACTGCTAACCATATAAGTTGGCACCCAAAACCTCTTGACATATCAAAGGAGAGATGAGGGATCCCCTAACACTTCTTTTGTGGATAGGGTTAGAATGAGAAGAACGGTTACCCCATGAGTTCAATGTGTATTTCATCACCTAAACTTCAGAAATATCCTAGGAGCCCCACATCCTCTCCCTCAAGACTATGATATGGTGCCATGCTTTTTTGGTAGAAAGAATGAAGACCCTAGAAGACACCTAGCTCCCTTTCATGATGTTTGTGCTTTTAGGCAAGTCAAAGAAGGTATTTCCATGTCTTTATTTGCTCTCTCATTTAGGGATTATGCTTAAGACTCATTCCTACGCCTCCCTTTTAATTCTTTAAGTTCTTAGGATGAATTTCTTGCTATCATTTTGGCAAGGTGGGTTAACGAAAGAGTTGTGGTTGAAATGTACAAAGACCACCTCTCCATCAAAAAGGGAGGACAAGCCTGTCAAAGAGTTCAACCAAATATTTAACGCTCTTGTAGAATAAATCTCTGAAAGAATCGAGCCCCCAAAGGAGTTAGTACTTGCCATTTACCACCAAGCATTCGTAGGAGAGAGAATCTATGCAACAAGAGACAAGAAACCAACGAACCTCCTCCATGCCCAGGATCTTGCCCTTGAAGTTGACCAAGCCATTGAAGAAGTACAACTTGAATTTTGCAAGTCGTACTTGAACACTTCCATGATCCCATAATCAAAATTCAAAGGGAGCTCCAAAATAAGACCTCAATTATGTCACATAATTACAACGTTATTCTTTCACAAATTGACAAAACAAAGAAAAAGCTAGATCTCAAAAATATCATCTAAGACGGATCCCCCGATTGTCATATACACCCTACAATATGAATCGGGATCCTTCCCCTTCTTCATAGCCCTTAGGTTTAATGACGACTGTAATACCCCCTAATAACAATAAAAATAATAATAATAAATAAATAAAATACAATAATATTAAATATTAGTAAATAAATAATAAACAATAAAGAAAAGATGATATTAGTAAGTAAACAGTAGACAATAAACAATAAAGAAAAGAAGCCCCAAGGAGCTCAATTGGTCGAGTTCCTGTTGCTAAGTACCTTGCCAATTGGGAGGTCACGGGGTCAAATCTCCTCGACACCCTCGAGGTTAGACCTGACCAGATAAGCCGGCGGGTAGATCCCTTCGAGCGGATCTGCCCGGATTATTATCCATGTATGTGTAGAGGCCATTTAGTGACCATAAACCATAGTTGAAAAGGAAAAGATAATAATAGTAAATAATAAAAAAAGATAATAATAGTACATAAATCAAGGTTACTTGGGAGCGTGAGCGAAAATAGGGAGCGGGAGCGGGAGCGACATTTTCAAAAGCTCCCGGTTTGGGAGCGATTCGAGGAGCGATTTTTTATATAATATATATTTTTTTATATTTTTATGCATATATGTCAACAAAAGCATGTAGAATGATGAATTAGATATAAAAAGCATAGAAAACATAGATTGAACCATATAACAACAATCATCTAAAAGTTATAATCTTCATCAACCACGTCCACAAGTTAATAACATCGTAACATACAATATATTAAGTCTCATGATTCATCAATCTTAAAGTTTCAAGCTTTCAAAATTCAATATATAACATTTATCATCATTGATCACCAGAGTTGTACTTGTAAGCTAAGTGTAACCACAACAAATAATATCTAACATGAAATGAAATGAAACAACTTTCAACTTACATGAAGCATCATATTCATAATTCATTACCAATGAGTTATAATTGCTAACTTCAGACTTCAAACTTAAATTGTCATATATTGTTTACAAAAACTATCATAATAAATATGAAAGAGTCAAGAATTATAAAAACTACTAGAAACTAGAAGAGACAAGTAAATCTATTATCTATTGCTAATGCTTGGTCCTCTTGCCGCCACGAGAAATGTCTAATTTTTTATTCTAGTTGGAAAATCAGGATCTTTGTCATTACCTTTGGATCCGTATAGGGATCTTTCTCATTAATATCACCCTCTAAGCATTAACATAAGATAGAAAAAACATAGCATGTCAAGTCAAGATTTTGTTTGAGTGATGGGTACATTTTTAGTAGGGTCATGATAGAGGAGTTCGACAACCAATGTCACTAACATCAAGGTACATAAAGGGATTGGTGCTCTTGATTAAATACGAATTCCATACCCCAATACATGACAAAAGCCAATGGAAATATTGCAATCCCCCCAAAAGTCTACCTTTCAAAGGGCTATGGATTTTGCCTTTTGAGATTTGATAGGAAAGTTTATGCAATATATCAAGACGATAGGACTGTTGCTTCGAAAGAAAGGCATGATCATTGTAAGCATCTAAGGAAGGTACTTGAAAATATAGGCAATACAACATTTTTATTAATCCTAAGAAATGAGTATTTAGAGTAGATCACAGGAAGTTACTTGGCCATATTGCTCCAAAGGATGGGATTATCATTGATCTTGAGAGAAAAGAAGCCATTAAGAAACTCCCTGCTCCAAAAGATAAAGGGGCTCTAAGATAATTTTTTGGAAAAATTAATATTGTGAGAAGATTCATCCCTAATTTTGTTGAAACTGTTAAACCAATGAAACACTTATTGAAGACATGTTTTCTTTACATCTTGGATAGGGATAATGATAGGTCTTGTTGTTGCACAAACAAGGGGAAAACCCAGAAAATCTCTTCTTATAGAATTAGATCAATTGAGAAATCCAAGACCCAACACCACAAAAATTTCCACCTCCATTCCTTCTAGTAGTTTCATTAGCAAGAGACCAGCAATAAGAGGCAACCCAAGACAGATTTTCCACAAAACCCTAGCTGCAAGAAGAGATCCTTTCTCTTAGACTTTGTCCTCCACTTCTTTGTTGCCCTTCTCTACAATATTTCAAACCAAAATCATCCAAGTGGGTGTGTCAAAATGAGCTCCATCCATCCTCTATTGATACAGTTTAGAGGGGTGTGAATAGACATGTCCATTAGGGCAGAACCGACTTGACATGTAGGTCAACTTGGCATCTAGAGGGTTTTCTATCCCAAAATTTCCATTTAAAATCTATTTCCCTTTTTCTTTCACAATAGGTTCAAAATAGCACATTGACTCTTTGACTCAAAAACCTAGAAGCATGAAGAACATGCTTAGCTAGAAAAAACAATAATAATTTTATTTTTCTTTTCTATTACTTTTTATATAAAATACATAATGGTACAAATTATGAAGACCGAAACTAGTTACATTCTCCAACACTCCCTCTTAACTAGGGGGTATTCATAATTGTACACCTGGTACAAGGATATTCTCAAACTGCAATATTCTCATAAGAAGAGTCAGATTGATAAGCCATTTGTAAGCAGCTGTCATTGAGGTCTAACTTGACAAGCTCAACTTCATTTGAGAGCATTATGTTGGGAGGCTTTACATGAGATATCACACTACCTCTAAGGCACATACCCCATCCAAATGTCCATCAGGCATGTCCTTTTAGGATTATTCTTATCTTGGATCTTCAACCTTCAATCCTCAAAGAATATTGGTCCCCTTCGACCACTCTTGTCTTAGATACCTATCCTATCCTCCAAGAGTATCAGTACCTTCCCTTTCTTAGATTGTCCATCCTCAAGTAAACCATAGATACTTATCCAATCCTCCACCATTCTCCCCCCATTGCCTTCACTTAGATTTACGGATATTAGTCCTGGTCAAGTGCATGACAAATGAAGAAGAGAATGCACATGTGATGTTTATCATCACTCCCTCTCAACCAGAGAGGAGATCCTTTCTTCCTATTAATTGGGGAGTCATAACCACAAGCTTTCTAGCTTGTTCCCACAAGAGTATCAGCTACCAGATCTTCATGGAGATACCTGCATGGTTCCTTCTTTCCTTGGTATATCTTCCTTCAATCTAGTGACAGCGTTCGGGCCATCGACATTGCATATCACTTTCCTATCTTTATCATCAATGAAGGCATTATATTGAGCCATATCAAACCTCAAGCCAATCATAGCTCCCTCTGAAAGTGATCTTTGTTGTATGAACTTGAACATTGGGTTATCTCATCATACTGCTACCTTGCAATCCCAAGATGATGATGCAAACATCTTGACTACATGACTGTCAAAACCATATACCGTTGTGTTGAATTTCCACGATCTTGGGTCTAGGTTAGAATCTTAAAATCATTGACGCTACCAAACCAAGAATCTCAACCAGAACTATCTTGCACAGCGGAAAATGTAAAGCAATAAATCACATATGCACAAGTATACACATTTTTTAACAAAATTGTGCAATAATGTACAAACCCAATCTTCGTTATATAAACCAAATCTGAATAATAAAATTGTTTATGGTATACAAGATACAATGACAAACTTCGTTGCAGCTTCAATGTCGTATCTTGTCCTATCGGTCCTTCACTCCCATACTGCTCACTAGTTGTCCCTTAGTCCTTCAAAGGACAACACATCGAGACTCCAGGAACGCTGCCACCTAACACTGTTGCAAGTAACTTAAGTAGAATGTACACGGGCTGATTCAATCTGCTCTTTGGGTAGGCCTAATCTCGAGCTCCAATCTACCAGGCTAGCAATCACCTTTGTCCATCAAGCTACTGCACTTCGGCACCAATCTTCACCCAACCTTTAGCTCCTCTTCGTCACGTCAAGATAGCTTGTCTAGGGCTACTTTGGGCTATCAACACGCTACCCTCCAAGATTTGCACTGATGAAGGCTTCTGATCACCGAATCAAGCCTCAAATTGGCTCCCATAGGCTGCCCAACAATCTCATCCAAAACCGGTCACAAACTATGACCCAACATAAAACACAACTGTTGCCCTAAATCTGTTTTCTTTTTGTTGTTCCTAACAATGACTGGTTAGGGCACCCACACGCTGCAACAACCCTTAAAACAATCATAAAACAGCGTTCATTTTTCTGCGGCCTAGGCAAGGAAGACTCCTCTCCACACAGGTTGTTGTTCTAGGCACTTTACAGCACCTAACACCTCCACGCTGCCCTATTTTGTGGTGGTTAGGCCTTCGGCCTACCACAGTCTTGCTTTGCCACTTCCAACCCACACAAAACAGGCCTTCGTTGCCTCTTTTCTGCGTCCAACAGATCTGCAACACAGTGCCTTCTTCCTTGGCCTTCTAGCAAGAATCCATGACATTCATTCCAGCTCCTCAGGTGCCTAAAATACCCTTCAAACAATCCTCCAACCTCCTCGTTAGTCTTGCCTCTAACTGCGGCCCAAAACAGAGAATGTTCCCTCCTCAACAAACTAATCTATTGTGTTTTTGTTGCACAAATGGATGAGGAATAGTCCTCACATCACCTCCCATATATACCATGAAGGAGGGCTTCTAAAACGTCACATTTAGGGGTTGCCAACAGTCATGAGTCTAAAAGCATCTTAGGCTGACCTTGACACTTATGGTGTCAACCCCAAATATAATTCCAAAAATTCATATCTCCACTTCTACAACACAGAATTTGACAATTCTCGAAGCATTTGATTCTCCTCTCTGCCTTTACCATCTTATGCCATCACATGTAGAAATGTGTTCATGGAAATGCCCAAAACACGATTTAGTGCAAAGCCCCATACTTGGGTTCCAAGCCCACAAGTGACTCTTATAGTGCTTTGCCCTCCAAACCTCGAACCCTAGGGCTTGGAGTACCTCCCAAGCTACACAAATCAACACTCCCTCTTAGCAAGGGAGGTACTTCCAAGACTAGGAAGTAACTCATCATCATCATCATTGCTTGCAACACTTGCCCAACTCCTGGCGCTCACAATCATAGCAATCCCTATTCTATGACCTACGCCTCTCTCGGAAGTGTCACTGTCACTGTTGGAAGCACCCTGCTTCTTCTTCTTATCCTATATCGCTTTCCAATCTCTCCATGATTCCTTCTTTGCAATTGTAGGAGCACCCTTGCTGCCCACTGACCATGTGCTCTTCTTGGGCAGCAAAGTCTCGCTCTGAACCTGCAAGCTCCTTCTCGAACTCGACTCCCTTTGAGCCTTTGGAACTTAGACCTTCTTCTCAGGAAGGTGAACCTTCTTCTCAAGAAGGTGGACCTTCTTCTCGGGAAGGTGGACCTTCTTCTTAGGAACATGTACCTGCCCCTCTGAAGCCTGCACCTGTACTTGCTTCTCTGGAAACTACACATGGTCCACCTGCTTCTCATGATCCATAAGCTTGCCTATCAGCCTATATAGACCATGCTCTCTAACTCCAAGCACGATACCAACGAAGCTAGAGCCTCTAGGCTTGAGTCTTGCCTTCCCATCCTCGAACAAGACCTCAAACCCCTTCTTTTCGATTATCGAGACAAAAATCGCGCTATAGCTGAGTCTTGGTACGAACAATACATCCTGGACCCGCATCACTCGCCATGTCTCCATCCTGAATGGCACAACACTCGATCCTCGGATCTCCTTCTGACTCTTGTCGCCCAACACCATGTGTGACTTCAAGTCCCATTCAACTAGATTCTCAAAAACCTCTTGTGACCCTGTCATATGTTTCATCGCACCACTGTCCACGTACCATACATCCTCATCGACAGGACCCTGTGAGAAATGAGAGAACATAGCAAAGTCCTCCTCCAATCTCCTGGTGAGATCATCTATCTCAACAAAGGTGGCAAAACCAGCGACCTGCATTCCTTTCTTCTTCTCGTCATCTCCCTTTTTCTTCATCAGACATCTCGACAAAAAATGACCCATCTCGCCGCAGTTGAAACACTTGACTTTACTCAAGTCCTTCTTCTGGTTACCCTTCATTCACGCTACAAGTGCCACATCATCATTGAAAGTCTTCTTCTTTGGATGAAGATCCTCTTCTCGCAACTCTTCCTAAATGAAATCATCCCATAGCCTATTCCAGTCTGGTAACAATTCCTTTGATGAAGGGCTTCCATTCCTCAGTGATCCCTTTCAAGGCAATCCTCAACATATCACCATTTGAAATAGTCACACCGACGGTAGAAAACTCATCTTTGACCTGAGACAATCTCATCAGATACGAAGTCACCCCTTCACCCTTTATCATCTTGGTGGACTTCAACTTATCCCCCAATACCAATACCTGGTTCTCGTTCTTATTCCAGAACAAATTCTGAAGAGCCATCCACATCTCATGTGTGGTGTTCTTCCCAGACAAATGAGGTATTAGGGCATCCTTCACACCATCTAAGATGATCAATCTGTTGAAGAATCTAGGGCATGGATTTACTGAGATTCTTCTTAGCATAATAACTATTTGTAAGGTATTTAACATTTAGCTTATTAGCATATTCTTTCATGTTAGTGTGTCTTCTTTAATTCATCAAATAGCTACCATAACAAAAAGACAATAACACAAAATGTTGGCTTTCTACCAGGGCCAAAACCTCTCCCACTTGGAGAGGAAAACCCACACAAAATCCTTCTTATAGAGATTCCAATTGATGAACACAAGACCATGACCCTTGACTTCCTGAGCCACTGCAAGACCAAGACACCAATCCTCTTCTTCATCTAAGATCATCATTATTACTTCTACTTCACCAAGGTCATCATTACTGTTGTTTCACCAAGGTTGTAGCATTGTTGTACATTCATATAGATCTTTCATCATAGCATATAGTAGTATTGCAAATCCATCGAGATTATGATCTTCCATCAAGATTGTGAGTATGCCTAGACAAAGAAATCCTCATCACAAGTATACCGAGACTTATGACTGTGATTTTTTCCCCCTGCATCGAGGTCTTCATCATTTTAGATATGCTACTCCTGGGACAGAGTATATACTGAGATATAGTGAGATCATCATGATACTCTTCATCGAAACTGAGTGTTCCTGTAGTATCTGCGAGATCATCATAATTGTGCCAAAACTAATGGGATCATCGAGATACATTATAACTGCGTTTGATTACGACTACATTCAAGATATTGAGAGTATGTCACATAGCGACCCTCAGACTATGATTGAGATGTCACATGATCCTTCTTTATTACACGTATGCTGAGATTGTATCTCCCTATCACATGTGTGCCGAGAGTATATTACAATGACTTCAATTAACTGAGATTATTACCATCGAGAAGGTGACAGAGCATCCACTGAGATAGGGCATACACCGATGCAAAGTATCCACCGAGACATGTTACAATCAAATCACATCGAGATTCTATACTCCGTTGTGCCCATTGAGAGTTTCAAAGGAGTTTTATCTCTACTACATTACTGTGGTGACCCTTAGCTACATATATATATAGTGGTCATATCTCCATAATAGGCCAACTTGACCCATTGAAGAGGTGTGTCATTTATGCAAGTCGACTTGTCTACTTTCACTTCGTTTTGTTGGTCGACTTCATAAAAAGTGATCGTGCTTGTCATTGGAGGGCTTTCAGACTCTAGTATACATTAGGTTGACTTATATTCATTACATGCATGCTCAAGAAGAGCTCTTTAACATGATTTTGACTCTTTGACTCTGCTAGACCAATGCAATGAGCAAGAAACTCATTATAAAAATAATATTTATTTTTCTTGATAAGTACAAAGATCACAATTACATTTGTAAATACTGAACCTAGTTACATTTCTTCAACACAATCTTGTCCTTGTATCTTGTTGTAGCCGCTACAACCGCCCTCCAAAATTTTGCCTTAGCTTCATTTTGGAGCCTCCCTACCAACCATCCTTAGCAGCATGCCTTGCACTGTCAAGTACATAGGCTTCAGCTGAGTTTCAGTGGCTTGCCAGCCTGTGCATGTCAACTTGCCTGTCTCCCATCACAGGCAGTCATTCCAGACTAGGGTAATTTTCTAGCTGAAATGTTCACTCAGAGAATTGCGCAATTCGGGAGAGGAACCAGCCTTCCCTCCAAAAATTGCGCAATCTTGCTGAGCTCCAGAATTGCGCAATCCAACCAGGCAGCCCTCCCTCAAAAAATTGTACAATCCAGCCCGACACTGGGCTTCAACCCAGAAATTGCGCAATTCTAGGAGGCAATGACCTGCTGACCCCAGAAATTGCACAATTCTAGGAGGCAATGACCTGCAGACCCCAGAAATTGCACAATTCCTGAGGGACAGCCAGCCCTGCTCAACCCAAAAACTGCACAAATCCCTTTCCCAGGCTTGCAAACCGCCACATGTGCCTTCAAGTTGACAGGTTCCCTCAGGGATTGAGCAATCCTGATTTGCATGCATGGGTAGTTTTTCCTGAAATAGCAAAAAGCATCCCTAAATTTTAGGGATCTATTTTTAATAGTTGGAGGTTACATGCAAAGATCATTTTAGAAACTTCCCTCCAAGTGTCGTTTTTTCCTAGATTTGTGGCATGAAAGTCATATGCCTCAAACTTATTTATTCGACGCTGCAAAGCTCATTCCTCACATCAATCTTGGAGCTCTGACATCCCACAGCACATCTAGGAGTCTTCGACACATTCAGCTCAGCTTTTTCCGAGTAACTCTGCATTTCATGTAATTTGTTGTTTTTTTGTCGCTTTTTGTATTTCACTTTGTATGAATGTGTTTGCTTGGTTTTGTTGAACGTCTGATGTCGTTTTAATGTATATTACCTTGCAGAAGCACCGTTTCAGTTTTAATTTGCATCTCACTGTTGTCACATGCATGACACTATTTTTGCACTGACAGTCGCCATTGCAGTGCCTCGTTTCACACACATGCATGCGTTCTCATTTTCTGAATCTTGAATTCATTATTTGCATGCATGATCATTCACTCTTGCTTACACTCAGTCTCGCCATGCATTCAAACCTCTTCATGTTTTCAGTCGCCCGTCAACGGGTCTGGGATGCCTTGGCTCGAACCTTGCCTTGCCCAGACAGAAAGCGCATTTCTAGAAGGTGAAGGTTCTGCCTTCCCTCCAGGAACTGTGCAAACTTGGCCAGCACTGACCTCCAGCTTGCATTGCGCAATTCTAGGAGGCAGTGCCCTGCTGAATCAGAAAATTGCGCAATGTAGTCTTTGGGCTTGCATACCCTAGTTGCTTGAAATTGCACATTACGCAGTTTCAATCCTCAGCAGGCATCCTGGACTGTGCATTGTGCAGTTCCAGCAGTCAATCAGACTCATGACAGCCCGGACTATGCCTTGCGTAGTTTTGGCAATCGATCTCCCAGCCTCCTGGTGAAAATTGCGCAATCTTTACTGCCAATCACCCAGGTGTGTTGCATGTCAGTCCTCAGATTTGTTTTGGTTTTCAACTGATAGATTGTTTGCCATGAGTGTCTCTATGTCTCTAGGTATAGCATGTGTTCGTCCGTCTCTCAGCGGTACAGGTACAATGGCCTCCAAGAGAGCAGGGTCAAAGGACACCGTAGGAAGTGCAACTGGAGATGCAGTTGAACAAGTGTCTATGAGCTCGCCCTTTTACAAAGACACCAAGTTGTTCATAGACAGAGACATCAAGATAAAATGGCAGGACATCAACGATACATTCTCAAGCACATTTGAGAAAGATCTGGAAGACCGCAGGGTCTATGTCAACATCCACAAGTATGGCTTGTACCAGACTGTATGCAGGTATCCCGCATTTCCATGCACGAACATAATACACTGGATTGTCTTAGGACAGAGACGATGATGTTGAGCAGTGTCAGCAGGACAGAGCTTGCTACCTTCAAGGTGAAGGACTATTGGGAGATGTATCACTTGCCACAGTCGGTGATCACAATAGAGAAACCCTTCACCAGACCCAGCAGCGCAAACTCCAGAGATATCTTGAAGAGCTGGGTGAAAGAGCAAGCCAAGTGCAGGACAACACCCAGTCTGGTTTACAAGACGAAGATACTGCGAAAGGCATATCAGTACTTGGTCATCTTTGCATGTCGCTTATACAGCCAAGAGAACACAGAGACCTTCCCGCAAAGTTGGGTGATTGCATTGGACCAACTGGCCAACAAAGGAAGGCCATGCAACTGGTCCAACATGTTGGCTCTCAGGTTGAAGGAACACGTGACAGAAGCCCAACAGCTGCCCAAAGGTTAGTAAGCAAAGATATACATGTTCGCTTACATTCTGTATACAATCTGTGCCCGTCAGCAGTTCTCAGGCTTGAAGCAGGCATGGACACCTTCGGAAACCTCTGTGCACACTTATTGCAGATTGTTCTCCTAATGCAGCTTCCGCGGAGTCATGACATAGTTGTCAGACCACCTTGTCACCCTAGTGTACAAAATGATATTTGTGCAAAAGCCACCTTGCATGTCGCAAGCAGCGATGGAGGCATTGATCAACATAGCAAATTGGTATGCTTCCCCCCTTGGCACCTTCATAAGGATGTACAGCACGGAGAAGCCTCCGCATGTTTTAATGAAGTTTGCCATCGACAAGCTCGTCATGCAAGAAGTGTCGTATCACATCTCGATAGGGTTGTCAGCGAGATTACACAGGAAGAAGGCACCTTGGCTCGCTCTTCCTTTGCGGATCGGGTTGTACAAGATACGGAATCTCAAACATGTTGATGCCAAGACAGAGGAGTTCAAAAGATTCACTTTCAGCACCAAAAGCTTCAATCCGTATGACCTGCATTGCTTTGTAAAGGACCACTGTGCGAGAGTGCAATTTCTTTGGATCCACGGGGCATGTAATTGGCCTGAAGAAGACCCATGAAGATATTGTCACAACTTCTCCAGGCTCAATGAACCGGTCGGCATAGTTGTGGATTGGTTAGCAAAGCAGCGCGAAGCAGCATCTCAAAGAGCACCATCATCAGCAATAGCAAAGGGTAGCAGACCTGTGCACGACAAAAGGCAAGAGAAAGGTTGTTAACAGCGCAAAGGCAGAACAAAGCCACAAGTTCAACGCAGATCCACTTGTGAGGAAAGCAGCTTTGGAGATTGAGGCTAAGAGGCGACAGTGCGACAAGAGGAACACGCAAAGGCAAAGAGAGAAACGAAGGATGGAGGAAACAGAAAAGGAGTTGCAAGAGTTGAAGCAGCAACTTCGGGAAGAACAGGAGTTGCACAGAAGAGAGAAAGAATAGCAACAGGGACAGACACACAGGCGGCGCAGCATGTACAAATTGAAGAAACTGCGCCCATAAAGGTTATAGACTCATCCGAGCAGCTGGCACAGAGCAGACAAGGTGACCAATGGCAGAAGCAAGACTTAGCTCAAGAGATTGAACCAATGTCGCAGTAATCATTATCGTGATAATATCGACAAGGGAAAAAATCATAAAAATCAGGAAATAATCGGGAAAATATCGTAAAATACAAAAAAAATCATTTTTTTCAATTTTTTAATATCTAAAGCATCTACAACATAAAACAAATACATTGACACATAAATATGATAAAAGAACTAATATATAAAACGTATAATATCATTTCTAGTGCTACATCACACATAACAGTGAATCATGTCCTGAATAGTAAGTCTTGACTCATCAGTCCCAACTCAGCCTCTAAATATCAACAAAACATATAATATTGTATCTCATATCATGAGTCATATTGTCATATACAATGAAATGAACCAAATAACTAAAGTCTAATACTACTGATTTCCTCTGCCCCTCTTGCGAGAAAATGCAATAGCTTCCCTTTTCCCTCTAGATGTAGATTCTGGTGGAGTTGGCGGTGGACTCGGTTGTGCTCTAGAAGCTGAAAAACTAGGAGTAGGAGCTACAAGAGGTAGACCACGTCTTTTACTGGTGGCAGGGGTAACTTGGGTAGGTGGTGTCACCTCCTCCTCCTCCTCCTCTACGCCTTCCACTACGTCCTGCTCTAACCAATGATTGGCAGACTCCATGAGAAGCCTCTCGGCCTCAACCCTCCATGCAGCAGTGGTGTCAATCCCATCCAATGAGATGGCCTCCATATTAGGTATCCTCTCAAGTTGCCTCACCCACAATCGAAGATTGTAGTAGACGTAGACCATGTCATTAATTTGTTAGGACTCCAATCTATACAAAGATCATGAAATAATAATTATAAAAAAATATTATTTAATGAATTCAAAAAATTAATTGGAAATTTGCAATATTTCAAGTTTTAAGTTTAACCTGTTGCGCTTCTTGTTGTGTATTTTTTCAAATACACTCTAATTGCACTCGTATCCTAAGGAGCTACATGT
>APFE031124601.1:225417-278729 GCA_000404065.3 Pinus taeda
ATCATCAACATAAAGAACAGGATGATAAGAGAGTTGCCCACTTTCTTGGTGTAGACAGTATTGTCAGAATAACACCTAGAAAAGCCAGATTCTAAAAGAAAGCTATCCATTTTGGCATACCAAGCCCGAGGAGCTTGCTTGAGACCATAAAGAGATTTCTTAAGTCGACATACAAGGCTGGAGTCTCTTTGGATGAAGCCAATGGGTTGTTCCATATAGATTTCTTCATGCAAGTCCCCATGCAAGAAGGCAGATTTAACATCCATCTGATGGACTTCCCATTTTAAAGAGGCAGCAAGGGAAAGAACAAGGTGGATAGAGTTCATTTTGGCAACAGGGGATAAGGTTTCAGTGTAGTCAATGCCTTCAACCTGTGAAAAGCCCTTAGCAACAAGACGAGCTTTATGTTTATCAACTTTCCCATCTGGTCCATACTTGGTTCTGTAAACCAATTTACATCTAACAAGTTTGCGTCCCTTTGGTAGAGGAACAAGATCCCATGTATCATTTGCCAACAATGAATGATATTCTTCATTCATAGCTGCTTCCCAATGTGGATGGCCTGAAGCTTCTGCAAAAGTGTCAGGATCAAGATTTACTGGAGCTTGAGCCAGTAAAGAAGAGGCTCTTTCAAACTGAGAACGTGTACGTCACTGATCTGTAGGATCACCGGCAAGATCACCTGCTGCATCCCGAGTAGCACGGACCCATTTTGGAAGTTGAGGATCCTGAGAAGGTGGGGGAGGATTGTCATCCTCACTTTCATCATCTGAAGAAGAAATGTTTTCAAAAGTAGAAGAGATAGGAAGAGGTGGCACATCCGCCGGACTAGGCTCGCATGCCGATTTATTTTCATCAAATTTTACATCTCTTCTAATGATAACATTTCTGGACTTAAATGGAATAAGTCTATAACCTTTTACATCTTCAGAATATCCAACAAAAGTACATTTCTCACTCTTAGGTTCTAAAGCTTTATGCTTTTCATCTGGAATATGGGCCCATGCTTCACTTCCAAAAACACGAAGGTGACTTACATCTGGTTTAATGGAACTCCAAGCTTCTTCTGGAGTGATATTCTTTAGAACCTTAGTAGGAGTGCGATTTATTATATAATTTGCACAATTAATTGCTTCGGCCCAAAAACTAAGACTGAGTCCTTTAGATTGCATCATACAATAGCCATTTCCTTTAAGGTGCGATTTTTCCTTTCAGCTACACCATTTTGTTGTGGAGTGTATGGAACAGTATGTTGCATTTGAAATTCCATTCTGAGTGCAAAAAGTTGATGATTTGTTTGTTAACATATTCTCCACCATTATCAGCATCTTAAGCTAAGAATTTGATGTCCAGATTGTTTTTCAACAAAGGCCTTAAAGGCCAAGAACATGTTAAATACTTCACTCTTGAGTTTTAAGAAGTATACCCAAGTGCCTCTGGAGAAATCATCAATGAAAGTTAAGAGATACTTGTAGCCAGAGAATGAAACAACTAGAAGTGGACCACATAAATCACTATGCACAAGCTATAAAGGGGCTGAGGTATGCCAAGAGGCACGTTTTTCAAAACTATCCCGATGATGTTTTCCGAGTACACATCCGAAGCAAACACCATCTCTGCAAGATACCATTGGAAGACCTATCACCATATTTTTTTTACATAGATTCTGAAGGGAGCGATAGTTTAAGTGACCAAATCACTCATGCCAAAGTTTGCTCACTTCATCATTATGAGCAACAAATACTGAGGGAAGATTTGATAACCCAAAGTTGATAAACTTATACAACCTTGTAGAATCATCAACAATGCCAGTAGCTAAAATCTGTCTAGGATCTCTTAGGTCCTTAATTACAACATCGTGACGTGAAATTTCAACGATTTTACCTTCACCTGAATGAGTTATATGATACACCAATAGAAGGTTGCAGGATAAGCTTGGAACACATAATAGATCATTAAATTGACCATTGTCTAGATGAACAGTTCCAGTCCCTACAACACTAAGAGAACATATATATTTTTCATGTTACAATCATTTAAATAAGAAAACATGGCTTTGTTTTTGGCCATGTGATAAGAAGCTCCAGAATCAATGAGCCACTCATTAGAATGAGAAGAAGAAGATACATTTAGTGCATAACCAGACCGAGATGCTAAACAACCACGTGCAGAAACTGTTATTCCTGAAGATGAAGTTGAAGTAGAAGAGTGCTCCAAATGGATGTTATGCTTCTTCATTGTTGCTTCCAAGGCTTCCATCATTTTAAAGCATTTGGATTCTAAGTGGCCATCTCGATTACAAAGGTGGCAATGTCTATCAGTCTTCTTCCCTTTGTATTGATTTGCCTTATCATTTCATTGAAATGAATTTTCATTTTGAAGCTGAAATTGCTTAAGACCCTTGTTTGGTTTCGGACCATTCTTTTTAGGATGCTGCTTCTTAAGATTCTTTGAATTTGATTGTTTTTGGGAAGCTAAGGCTTTCTTAGAAGAGTTTCCAAGATTAAGAAGACCAAGATATAAGAGTTTTTCTTGTTCTCTTATTAAAGAATCACAGAAGGCATCAAAAGAGGGGGACTTGTAGTTTTGTCATTGAGAAATGAAGGCTTCTCTTGTAGAATGGAAGGTGGAAACAAACACAGAGTATGTCGGTCCCAACTTAGTAAGAATGGAATAGATAAAGCTACCATCTTCTTTCTTAACCTTAACACTTTCTAAGAGAAGTCTAAGGGTCTTGAACTTGAACAAAAAATCTTCAATGGAAGAAAAATTATTGGGGTACAATGTAAGCAACTCATTTTCAAGTTGATGGGCTCTAATTTCATTTTTAATTCCAAAAACTTAGTAAGTTGTTTCATTGCTTCATTAGGAGTATCAAGTTCTACGATATGGAATCTAAAGTCTGGAGAAATAGACATCCCCATCAACCCCCGTGTTTGATCTTGCCTATTTTTCCATTTGGCTGTCTTATCTTCATCTTGAGGTTTGGTTTCTTGGCCTGAGGCTATTCTGTAAAGACCTTTACTTCTAAGTAAATCCATAATGTAGGACCACCATTGGAAATAGTTGGTGTTGTCAAGAATAACTTGGCATGGACTTTCCATTTTAACAAAAACTGAAGCTGTAGATGCTGAAACTAGGTGTTCCAATGGAAAGATCTCGAAAAATTAGGCTGATTCAAAAAAACGGCTCCAAAACTGGCTTCCGAATGAAGAAGTTATGGCTTTTTGAAGAAAAATTGTTGAAGATACCGACGAAGTGCGTGAATGTGCAAAAATGAATGATAATGTTATATTTAAAAAAAATCGCCAACCCCCCTCCTCCACCCCCCCCTTCCAAACATAAATCTAATTAGCTTACTTTAAAAAAAAAATTATGTGACTTACTTTTATAAATAAGTGAAAGTCATTTTTACAATGGTACTTTATGAGCTACCCAGTAAATTGTAACTTAAATAAAAGATAAAGAGACTTTAGAATTATAAGTGACTCACTTTTTATAATGGGTAAGAACACTTTTACATCAAATAATTTTAAAACATAAGCTACATGTGCTTTTTGAAAAAGTAACTCAACAAAAAGAAAGACTTGAACCCAAGACCTCTATTCTCATAAAGTAACTTTGGACCAAGTGAGCTAGTTTAAAAGGTTAGTAATTTTTGGAAAAGAGGAAGGGGTTTTTCTTTTTTTTTAGTCACTGAAGCTTTGGGATGCATGCTTTACTTGAGAAAGCTCTTTTTTTGCCTAAAAAACAAAAACCACAAAACCCAACGTGGACATACAAAAAAACAAACCTTATTGTTCGAAGTTAGCTTTACTCGGAAACTAAAAATTTTCCTCAATGTTCCTGATTTTCTGAGATCACACTAAGGCGCGGCAGAAAAGAGCATACACATGAGAAAAATCCTTCCTTTCCGTTTCTGATTTGCCCAGATCACACAAAGTCGCGGGGCAAAGAGCATATGCAGAAATGAAAGGTATAGATCTGGTAATAAAAAACAAAGAGATAAATAAACCGAAATAAACAGAGAGAAAATAACTAAAAACTGCACATAAACACTATATACCTCCAAATCTTAAAAATGACGTAGCTAGGGCTACCGAAAACCTTTTCGCATGAAAAGAAAGGGGTTCCTCACTGGAGCAGATGCTCCTAACACAATAGAGCAGTCCTCTCGGCCCAAAAGCAGTCAGAAACAGTAGAGCTTGGAAACGACAATCGGATGCAGTTCTACCGGCTTCAGATTTGGATCACTAACGGATGCAGCCCTTAAATAGCTCTGATACCATGTAGGAATTTACAGGATAAGTTCCTCGGACAGAACACCAAAGGGCATCGCTCACAAATAGATCACAGATCAATACACCAGTATTCTTAACATGGTTAAAACCCTCAAAGAGGGAAACAATCCACGGCCTGAACCAATGCAGCGACTTCAGGGAATTTATTAATAAAAGAATGAAAATTTGCATAAGCTTCTCTCATGAATGGTTACCCTACAAATGACCTTCCATGCTCTTTAAATAGAGTTCATGGACCAATCGGGTGTTAAGCTACGGATCAAGTGTCGGTAATACCGAGGAGAGAATGAACTGTCAGATCACTACACATCGTGACCATTGGATTGTAAGTTACAAAAGTACATCGTAAAGAAACACACTTTACCTAACTCTACACTAGACCAAGTTATACTTAACTATTTCCTATGTTTCGGAATATCCTAACATGTTGAATTACCATGATCTTGGGTCTAGGTTAGAATCTTAAAATCACCGAAGCTACCAAACCAATAATCTCAACCAGAACTACTTTACACAACGGAAAATATAAAGCAGTAAATCACATATGCACAAGTATACACAATTTTTAACAAAATTGTACAATAATGTACAACCCAATCTTCGTTATATTAAACCAAATCTGTATAATACAACCGTCTATGGTATACAAGATACAATGACAAACTTCGTACAGCGTCGATGTCATATGTTGTCTTGTCAGTCCTTCACTCCCATACAGCATGCTCACTAGCTACCCCTTAGTCCTTCAAAGGACAACAAATCGAAACTGCAGGAGGGTTACCACCTAACACTACGGAAAGTCACTTCTATAGCATGTACACGAGTTGATTCAATCTGCTCTCTGGGTAGGCCTAATCCCGAGCTCCAATCTGGCAGGCTAGCAGTCACCTCTTTCCATCAAGACACTGCACTTCGGCACCCTCCACAAAACCAATGATGCCCAATGCTACACTGCAAGATCTGCATCGATGAATTCTTTCGATCACCGAATCAAGCCTCCAAATTGGCTCCCACAGGCTGCCCAACAATCTGATCCGACCCGGTCACAAACTATGACCCAACATGAAACACAAATGTTACCCTAAATTTGTTGTCTTTCTGTTGTTCCTAATAGTGACTGTTAGGGCACCCACACGCTGCAACAGCGCTTATGACAATCACCAAGCAGTCTTCATTTTTCTACAGCTTAGGCAAGGAAGACTCCTCTCCACACCTATTGTTTTTTTGGGCAATTTACAGCGCCTAACACCACGCTTCCCTATTTTGTGGTGGCTAGGCCTATGGCCTACCACAGTCCTGTGTTGCCACTTCCAACCCACACAAAACAGCCCTTCGTTGCCTATTTTCTGCCTCCAACAGATCTGCGACACAACTCCTTCTTCCTCGACCTTCTAGCAAGGATCTAGGATATTCATTCCAGCTCCTCGGATGCCTGAGATACCCTTCAAACAATCCTCCAACCTCTTTGTTGGTCTTGCCTCTAGCTACAGCCCAAAACAGAAAATGTTCCCTCCTCAACGCGCTGATCTAATGTGTTTTTGTTGCACAAATGGATCAGGAATAGTCCTCACATCACCTCCTATATATACCATGAAGGAGGGTTTCTAAAACGTCACATTTAGGGGCTGCCAACTGTGATGAACCTAAAAACATCTTAGGCCGACCTTAACACTTATGGTGTCAACCCCAAATATAACTTCAAAAATTCATATCTCCACTTCTACAACTCAGAATTCGACGATTCTCGAAACATTGGATTCTCCTCTCCGCCCTCTATCATCTCATGCCATCACATGTAAGAATGTGTTCATGGAAATGAACAAAACACGATTTGGTGCAAAACCCCATACTTGGGTTCCAAGCCCACAAGTGACTCTTGTGGCACTTCGCCCTCCAAACCTCGAACCCTAGGGCTTGGAGTACCTCCCAAGCTACACAGGGGCTGCCAACTGTCATGAACCTAAAAACATCTTAGGCCGACCTTAAAAATTATGGTGTCAACCCCAAATATAACTTCAAAAATTCATATCTCCACTTCTACAACTCAGAATTTGACGATTCTCGAAGCGTTGGATTCTCCTCTTTGCCCTTTATCATCTCATGCCATCACATGTAGAAATGTGTTCATGGAAATGAACAAAACACGATTTGGTGCAAAACCCCATACTTGGGTTCCAAGCCCACAAATGACTCTTGTGGCGCTTTACCCTCCAAACCTCAGACCCTAGGGCTTGGAGTACCTCCCAAGCTACACACGGGCTGCCAACTGTCATGAACCTAAAAACATCTTAGGCCGAATTTGACACTTATGGTGTCAACCCCAAATATGACTTCAAAGATTCATATCTCCACTTCTACAACTCGGAATTCGATGATTCTCGAAGCGTTGGATTCTCTGCCCTCTATTGTCTCATGCCATCACATGTAGAAATGTGTTCATGAAAATGAGCAAAACACGATTTGGTGCAAAACCCCATACTTGGGTTCCAAGCCCACAAGTGACTCTTGTGGTGCTTTGCCCTCCAAACTTCGGACCCTAGCGCTTGGAGTACCTCCCAAGCTACACAAATCAACAAGTTGAACTTGCCTCAACTGTCATTATGTGTTCTTGCAATATCCTTCCAGGCAGCAAAACAATAAGTTAACTAGATAACCAATAACAAAAATATTGACATCAAAGTTACCTTATCATGATGGCCTTCTCATCAAAGCATCAATTTACTTGAGTTCTTCAAGATCAACATCTTTTTGCATGTTCCATCTCTACATATATACTTCTTCATGCATTTATTTTAATCAGAGTGCCCATGGATCGAGCTTGATTAACAAGTTGTAATATCTTCCTTGGAGTTGTCATTGTTAACTCCCTTTCTTTCTTTCAGAGACTATACTTGATGTTGACCAACAATGTTATATTTATGCCATGCAATCTTGTGAGAGAGTCTTGATCTCTACAGCATGTCACATTTCTTATTTTGGACATCATGCATCCATAAGAAAGCTTATCACGCACATTTTGTATTCAACTCTTTCTACAAGATTCTTATAGATATGAACCTTTTCCTGAAGAGTTACTTACAATATGCATATCTTTGCTTTTCATACAATCATCTAGCCATCCCTTCTGAATGAGCTTGCATCTTGTACCTGGAACTTCGACCATCTACTTTCCTTCATCCTTCAAGAGTATTGTTTCCATACTACATGGAATATATACCAGTCATAGTGCTATTACCAAGAATCTTCCAAAATGATGATTCTTATAGGGTCTTTAAGATCCCTCTTTGAAAAATGAATCCCTCTAACATGATGTTAGAAAATGCTTGGATGAACAATAATATGCAATATGGTTCCTGTTGACCACTCTGTATCACTACCCTACAGCAACATACATTTTTTCAAAGCATTCCATCAAGTTTGAGCAATCAAGCAATCAAAGATCACCATTATCTTTCAGCAATTTGTTAATCCATGTAAACCAAATTCTGCAACCCAGTAGGCCATCACTGTAAAAATTATTCTAGTATGACTATGAAGCCGTGTAAAAACATCTACGTAAGCCTTGGATTCTTAGCAAAGAGTTTCACTCCAGGGAGTTCTTTACCCTCCGCCAATTATTCTCATTTCTGAGCCCAAATAATTGGCAGAATTTTTCTCCCACATATACCCCAAAGCTAGAGTGGGGCTCGATGTTAAGGTGGGGCTCGGTGGTAAGGTCTCGAGTGTAATCCTAGTGTTATCAAGTCTACGTATTTTTATCATACTAGATCAGTTGTCATGTGTTGCAGAATTTGGTTGTGTCTAGAGGTGTCAGTGATAGGATGATTTGCTTTTGTGACAAAGGGAGCAGCCAGGATTGCCACAAGAGGATCTGCTTCAGTGTCAGCAGGAGCACCCAGTCACGTTGACCAAAAAGCAGCTATGGTGATGGATTCAGTGAAGGAAGCTAGCCAGTTTATGGTTGAGTCAAGACATGCAACAAAGCATGTGTTGTGGTACCTGTGTGGTACAGTTACATATAGTCTGAGCCAAGGTGTAGAAAGGAGCGGTGAAGCTCCAATACATATCCTCAAACGAGCAGATTGCGGACATTCTCACCAAACCTCTGTCTAGACAGACGTTTGTATACTTCAGAGACAAGCTTAGTGTGATGCAGAATGTCTACCTCTCAGAAAGGGAGTGTTGATGTTTCTGGAGCTTGCAGAATAGGGCAAATATTCCCCCATGGAGTCATGCTAATTTGATTAGGGGAGAATGATACATTCATCCATTCGACCATTGAATGGCCGAAAGTATTGATGCTTGTAGGAATGAGGCAAACTTTCTCCCATACATCCATGCTAATTTGGTTAGGGTCATGCTAATTTGACTAGGGGAGATTGATAAATTTACCCATTATGCCATGCTAATTTAGCTAGGGGTGAATGGCCCAAGACAACCACAGCACAGGCAGACATTCTTCCATTAAAGCCATGTTGATTTGGCATCCATAGGGTCATGTTGATTTGACCAAGGAAGAATGATACATTCACCTAAGAAGCCATGCTAATTTGGCCATGTAAGATTCCTTCTTGGAAATGGCTCCGAACAATACTGAGTTTTCTGAGTTAATGAAATTTTCCAATGAAGTGTTTAGTCAAATAGTTTAATGACGGAGCGTTGTAGGTGTATTTCCTTGTTTGTTTGACAATGATTAATGCATGGCGCTTAATAGAAGCTTATACAAATGAACCAATTCAAGAGGAGTAACCAATCATAAAATTTGTCCCATGAAATATGAAAGTTGCATCACTAAAATTGTTATCCTTCCAGTATAGAAAACCCCAAAATGTATATATAAATATCAGCACTTAGGAAGAGATTACATGGTAATTTGGGTAAGAACACAATGCACAAGAAATATGAGACTAGTATAAAGTAGTTGTCAACAGAAATATATATAACACGGTCCTCTTCAGATAATACTCCAACGCTTTTGATTCAGACATACATTGCCCAAATATAAAGCTACAAGTTCAGACTTCTAAGGTGAAGCCACGCGTCCAGTTCAACAATACATAACAAGTTCGAACCTTGCAGAGAAGCACTCCACGTGCTAATAAGAATATAAGACTCGATACAGAACAAGATGTGGTAGAGACTCAAACCCATAGAGAGATTCGAGCTATATAAGCTCAGATATACACCAGCAAGAGGTAACACGACTAGCAGTAAGATGAGGTAGCTCTTCTCTTCTTCAACAATGAAACTCATGCTCCTCATTTAGCGATAAACCCTCCATTAATTACAGTGAGCGAAACTCCTTGTAACAGTGATAAAATCGGCCCTTTAGCTAATAAGAGAAAGATGAGGTAGCTCTTCTCTTCTTCAACAATGAAACTCATGCTCCTCATTTAGCGATAAACCCTCCATTAATTACAGTGAGCGAAATTCCTTGTAACAGTGATAAAATCGGCCCTTTAGCTAATAAGAGAAAGAGGGCCAGTTGACAAGCAACTCGTCCCTGCTATACAAAGAAAACTCGACCTCTATTTGACCTTCAAAACTGGTCTTTCTTGGGCTTGGAGTCATCATCTTTTTTATGAGTATGCACTGCCTGTATAAGAAATGAATAGAAAACCCACATTAAAGATAAATCAACCGATAAATCTCTTCCAACTCAATATCTCCTGCAAATCTTTCACTCCATGAAAGCACAATGGTGAAATGAAAATTTGAGTGATTTCACTCTTGGGACCAACTAGCGTGTCTACTTTCAACATTGAAGCCAGCTATGGCGACTAGAGTTCCTCAAACTCTAAACTCCTCTCCAAAAACTCTTTGAGAACTCATTTTCTCCAATTCAAATGAATGAACAAGGTAGTTTCATCACTCTTTCTTTTTTATAAACTTGTGAACACATTTACCACCATTTTACCCTTTAAACTTTTATAAAGTCACTTTATAATCTTCTCACTTTATAAAATTAAAGTGACTTTTCACTTGTGTAGGAAGTGTTCCCCTTTTCACCCCTTAGACTTTTATAATGTTTACCTAGGAGAGTTAAGTTCCCTTATTAAATTTTTCCCACCTTAGCCTACAGGAACCATGTTAGGCTAGCGGGCATTCCTAAGTGGTCAAGGACATTACAGGGCGAGTCATGCTAATTTGGCTAGGGGTGAATGGCCCAGGAGCAGACCTTGTCCTTAGAAGCCATGCTGCTTTGGCTGGGTCATGTTGATTTGACGAGGAGAGATGGATACAATTACCTAAGAATACATGTTGATTTGGTTGGGGCATGTTGATTTGGCTAAATGGCTCATGTTACTCACATTGCCTGCTCCAGGATGGAGTGATCTATATCTATAGACGTGCATGTGAGGAGACACTAATCAACTTAGCAAGCTCATGAACCTTTCTTGTGTAATGTCCCAAATGAAATAAATTTGGAACAAACACCTCACATAAAATTACTATTCACTTAATAGAAGATTGCCATGTAAAAAACCAAACGCTGAAAATTTGATAGGAACAATAAACCCATAAATTGCACAAAATCTCATTATAATATCACAATATGAGGAACAATGAGAAATGCAGCAATAATAATAAAATCCAGCTTTATTATATAGAAATATATGCCAACACAATAGCTGGAAACGACCCTCCAAGATATGTGATAATGTTGATGTCGACCTCCAAATTGAACAGGAAATCAATCACTACACCCGTGGATTCTGAATGAATCCACCAAGGAGAGATGGGTACTTGCCCAATCTCAATGAATCACTCGAGGGTTTTTGTCTTGGGGCTACCAATGGAGTAAAGAACCGGCTTCTCAACCTCTCATGCAAGAAATAATATCAAATCCAAAATATCTCCAAATGACCTCCTCCTCCTCTCTTATAGATCTGATGGGTAGATCTCCAAGCCTCTAGAAGCATCTTATTTTATTATTTTATTATTATTCTAGAAGTTCCTCCATTGACTTTATCTTAAATGACCTTTTAATTTTACTTTATTTTACTTAAGTCACTTTTGGCCCATTTCTTACAATTAATTAATTTTCCTTAATTAAAGTCATTTTTTAATTAAGGAAAATGGTAAATTGCCCACCATACGCTCTTTGGTCACTGGAAGTCACTTCTCAGCATTTTAGATCTTCTCGTTCTGATTCCAACGAGCTATTACACTGAGGTGTTCCATCGATTAATCTCCCTAGAATGCCACCTCAAGCATAATTAATTAAGTTAGGCCCCATAATAACGCTCATTTTTGGAAGTTGTCGAAATGCGATGGAACAAAACACAAACTGTGCGGATGATGAAATATGCCAAGCGAATGCCATCAAATCCCATAAAAACTCCATCAAAACCCCTAATGACATGAAACTGCTCCACTGACCTAGCCATCACCTGTCTTGGAAATCCACCCTAGTTGTACTATGGAGGAAAATACAAATGGGGACATTACAAATCCTCCCGTCCCAAGATTGCTTTCCCTCAAGCAATCCGCACCTGTCCACTGTAGAGGCATCTGCAAACTGATACCAGGATCTCATATATGATATGAACCATTGGTCCACATCATGCCTCTAAGCAATCCAAACATGATTGGATCCCCCAATACCTGGATCCCATGCCCATCTCTGACTCAACCTACTTACTAGTAGATCCCTAAGTAACCAGATTCGTTCTATAGGCCCCATGAATCCGAATCCGTCGTGTCCGACACAATTCGCTCAAAATTCGTGTCCAAAAAACATGACACGTCGTGTCCTTTTTTGCCACATCGAATCCCCCTGCATGTCACGATTTTGGCAGCGTGTTACGATTTTGGAAATCGTGTCCTATTTTCCATGACTCCCTAGGCGGAAAAAGTGACCTGTGCGGGTATGAAAAGGGCGCATTTGGTCATTACAGCCACGCATATTTTCATTTGGCAAGTGTTTTGTGAGTTGTTGGCAAGTGGAGAAGGGTTTGCAACAAGGAGTTAAGGGAGTAGAGCATTCAGCAAGGAGATTCAAGCACCAGGTAAGTGCATTTCACCTCCATTTTTTTGCATTTCTTACAGTTGTTTGTATATGATTTTTTGTTCACAAATTTGTGCATGTTTTGTTCATTTCTTTTACAGTATTCATGGCTCAATCAAAGGCAGCAATTAGGGGGCAAAGGAAGGGCAAGAATGTCATGGGTGGAGATGCCCCTCCTCCCCCAATATCATCAGAGTCTGCTGCAAGTAATGTTGAGGGAAGAGGAGGACCTAAAGACAAGGATAAATATCCATTATGGAAATATGTCACAAGAGAGGATGGGTCGAACACCAAGGGAAAGAGAGGAGGCAGTGTGCAATGGAAATGCAACTTTTGTCACATTTCTTTCAAAAGCACATATTACCGTGTGAAATCACATTTGTTGGCTTTACCGGGTTGTGGACTTGGAGCTTGTAAAGCTATTTCTTTACAAAAGAGAAAAGAATTGGAAAAGGAGTCCAATGTTGGTATGGAATGTGTGGCTTCAAAATCAAGAAAACCCAAGAATGAAGACCCCCTTCCATTTTTGAGGAAAGCCACCACCAAATTTCCATTTGAGAGTTCTACTTCTACCGGGGGACAAGCATCAAAAAGAAGAGCACTTGGTCCAATAGACAAGATTTTCCAAAAAGAGAGACGGGAAGAGCTTGATCTCACCATTGCCTTCTTCTTCTATCAAAACTTCATATCATTTAATGTTGCACATTCACCTCTATTTATTGAGATGTGTCGAGCTCTAACTCAAGGGGCTCCAGCAGGGTATGTGCCTCCTGGGTCAGAGAAGCTGAGAACCACATTGTAGACGAAGGCAAAAAAAGAGGTGCAAAAAATGCTTGAGCCTATTGTAGCATCATGGCCAACATCTGGGGTTAGCATTGTTTCTGATGGATGGACAGATCTAGCACGACACCCAATCATCAACTTCATGGTGTCTTCCTTGAGTGGTCCAGTTTTCATGAAAGCAGTGGATACACTTGGCGAATACAAGGATGCACAATTTATTGGTGAGTTATTTATTAAAGTTATTGAAGATGTAGATGTTGATTCTTGTGTGCAAATCATTACAAATAATGCACCTGTTTGCAAGGCTGCTGGCATGATTGTGGAAGCTAAATATCCACAAGTGTTTTGGGCACCTTGCATTGTCCATTCATTGAACTTAGCACTGAAATCCATTGCTTCTGATGTGCTTTGGATTGGAAGCATTATTGAGGATGCAAGACATATCCATAACTTTGTGGAAAATCATACAAATGCCCTCACTATCTATAAGGAGTACACCAATCTATCATTGTTGAAGATTGTTGATACATAGTTTGCATCTTCATTCATGATGTTGAAGAGGTTGAGGGAGGTCAAGACCGCTCTTGGGTCCATGGTTATTTTTGAGTTTTGGTCTTCTTAGAGAAAGACAAATCAGGTAGCCTCTAAAAGAGTGAAGGACACAATGCTAGATGATGCTTGGTGGGAGAAGGTAGATCTAATTATTCGAATCATGGACCCTATCATTTCTTTGCTTCGATTTGCAGATACAAACAAACCCATCCTAGGAGAGGTTTATGAAGGATGGGATTCCATGATTGAGTCTGTGAGGAGCATTATTCTACAGAGTGAGTGCCCCGAGTATGAGACATCACCAGAGGCCTTCTGTGATACCATACATGATATTCTTGTCAACAGATGGGACAAGAATTGTATACCTTTACATTGTTTGGCTCACTCATTGAATCCCAAATACTACAGCCATGAGTGGTTGAATGGTGGACCTTCGCGCAGATTCCCTCCTCACATGGATGGTGAAATCTCACAGGGGAGGAAAGAGGCATTCAGGCGAATTTTTCAAGATAGTGTATTGCTTGCTGAGGTGGAGGATGCCTTTGCAGAGTTTTCCACTGGCACTAGTCGATTTGGAGGTTATGATGTGATTAAAGACAGGGGGGCTAAGAAGCCCTATTCTGGGTCGGCAAATCATGGGAAAACAAGCCCTCCTCTTCAGCAGTTAGCCATGAGGCTCCTCTCTCAGGTGACTTCATCCTCTTGTTGCGAGAGGAATTGGAGCACATATGGGAATTTGTATAGTGTGAACAAGAGCAGGCATGAGCAGTCCAGGGCAAAGACAATGGTGTATGTGCACACCAACCTTCGTCTTATTTACGGACAGAGGGAAGAGTGGTTGAGGGGAAAGACAAAGATGTGGGATGTCTTTCCTGATGATATGGGTCTGGACAGCAATGTTGAGTTGGCATTGGCCAACATGGATCTCAATGATCTAGTGCTAGAGCCTGTTAGATTTGATGACTTAGAGGGGTCATCCTCCACACCAACAGATGCAAAGGCGACTATGGATACAAGGGAGGAGGAGGATGCAGAGGAGATCAGTGGGGACCATGATGATGAGGACATTGACGTTGATTTTGATGCTGATTGATGCCTTGAGGCTTGTATACCTATAGTTGTTTTATATTTTATATTTCTATTTTCCATTGGAATTGCACCAGCACTACCTATGTAACACATTTTGATTTGATGACTTAATGAGAAAACTACAGTTGTCAGTGTGTTTATCTTACTATCTTGTAGTTGTAAGTTGTCTTTCAGTTATGAATTATGAATCATGATTTATGTGACCAGTACCACTGACATGTATTTGAATTTTGTATGTACTATGCATGCTAATAGCTATAGATGAAGATCTATGTTTGAAATCAATAAATTTGTATCATTAATTAAAATTTGTGTAAGAAATATCTAATTTTTAATATATATATATATATATATATATATATTATATATATATATATATCTAAGTTGCAGGAACGCAGGGGGAGGGGTCGTTTCCGTACACGAAGAACGGAAACGGAAACGCGTTCCGCATACCGTACGGCGTGGCAACGCGTTCCGTCCGTACGGGCGCGTTTCCCGAAATGGAAACGCGCCTGTACGGACGGAAACGCGTTTCCACGCCGTACAGGCCCCGTTTCCCACAAAATAACACTTGTTTTTTAAAATTTTTTTTTTCTAATTAACTTTTAAATTTTTTTTTAGGGTTCTAATCACTTCTAGAACCATTTTTGTGATGTAAATTTAATCTTAATGTTAAAATGTTGAAGTAAATGTATCATAATTCATTAATGCTTTATGATTGCACATATATATATTAATAATTTTAAATGTTTTTAATATAATATATAATATAATATATAATATATTCGCGTATATTCGCGTTTCCCCGTTTCCAAAATTTGGGAAGGTCGCGTTTCGTTTCGCTTCCCCGTTTCCCTGTTTCGTGCAACTTAGATATATATATATATAACGAATCCTACATGTCCTGTTCCGGGGGGTCAACGTGTCCGAATCTGACACCACGAATCCTGAATCCTACGAATCCCGAATCCCCGTGCCAGGGGACTTAGGAGATCCACCTGGATCCCAATGCCACCATGGCCAATCATCGCCCAAGTCCCTTGGCTCAGAGTGTGCTCTATCTCTAGCTATAGTTTCTACTCCATCAAGCGAATTCCAACTCATCGCCTCTCTCCAATCCAACCTTGGGTATAGGTCGATGTCATCCCCAGTCTGTCGATGTTGCGCTAGTGCTATTGAAACACTGATGAACTGTCGATCCACATCCCACTGCCCACTGAAACATATGGTAACCCCCTCATCTAGGTGCCCCTGTTGTATTGTGCCCCAAACTAAGGTTGATATTCCATCAAAAGGATACCAACTCATGATCTCTCGCCAATCCATCCTATGGGGGGGATCGGATGCATAGGCTCTTGTATATGTGATAAGTGACAAGTCCTCTATGTTGCATCATGTCCCACTCATGCAACCCCGCCTGGTCAGTCAACAATATCCATCAATGTTAAGTTTAGGTATGTTCTATGCTAGAGCAATTTATTTTAATTTTCCAATATCTTTCCCAAATTAGCAATCACATCACCATTAAAGTAAACTGCAGATAGAACATAAATATAAATTGCAGAAGACAAGCCAAGACAAGAGGACACAAGATGTGGCGCCAGCCAGGGACAAACCCCAATGTGAGGAAACCCTTGATCAATTCTTCCTTTATGTTCTTCAAAGTTCAGCAAAGAAAGAGAGAGAGAGAGAGATAGTACATTTACAATAGAAGTCAACATTTTGACTTTATGATATTTGCATTAAATCAATTGAAGGCATATTGCTTCAACTGATTCTCCAAGGTGACTGCTCACCTATTGTTGTGTTGCATTTCATCGTCATACTGCACCTCACAGCGTTGCACCATGCTACACCTATCATCACTATGCTGCATCTCATCACGCTTCATTAATCATGACTGTACCCATCACTGTACTGCATTATGTGCCATTGTTGCACCATGTTGCCATCCTAACCTATGTGTTGGTTGCACCTTGCATGCTTGTTGTCCCTTGCTTGTTTGTTGTCCCTAGCATGCTTGTTGTCCTTAGCTTGCTGCTAAGTACCATACAACTGTCCCAATGTCAGTTAGTTGTCCCTTGCATGTTGCTCTCCTTCCGAGACAGATGCTCCTGCTATTCCGGGAGTTCTCGGCAGTTCTGGAAATTCTAGTTGTTCCGGCTTTTTCGGCTTTTCCAGCAGTTTTGGCTTTTTCGGCTTTTCCGACAATTCTGGCTTTTCCGACTATTTCAGCGCTTTCGGCAGTTCTGGCAATTCTGGCTTTTCTGGATTTTCCCGCTTTACCGGCAGTTCTGGCTTTTCCGTCATTTCAGAAAGTTCTGGCTTTTCTGGTTTTTTCGACATTTCCGGTATTTTCGGCAGTTCCAGCTTTTCTAGCAGTTCTAGCTTTTCCGGCAGTTCTAGCTTTTCCGACTTTTCCGTCAATTCTGACTTTTCCGTCAGTTCCAACTTTTCCACCTTTTTCGCCTTTTCCAGCAATTCCGGCTTTTTCGGTTTTTCCGGCAATTCCGACTTTTCCAGCTTTTCCCGCTTTTTGAGCAACGTAGAGCTTATTCTCCCATGGCTGCATTTAGATCTAGGGCATGTTATCTAGGGCAACGTATACCCTAGGGCACTCCCTCTAGCTCTCATCTTCATTAAACCTAAAACAGGATGAAGTGAGATCACAAGAGTGAGTGTGTGTGACAAATGACTTCAAATCCTCTTCTATTTATACTAAAATGAAGACGATGAATAGACATGTCTATCGGGCTTCTGAGCCTACTCAAGTTGTTGGCCGACTTGACAATTTATTTTATAACATAAATAAATTCATAACTTCATAAATACTTATCGGAACCAGATGATCTTTAGATCAATCCTACACCTCTCTATGAGAGGGATCCAATAAAAATATGCGCTCCCATAAATAAGATGACCTACATGGAGTTTGGCCCTAGTTGCTAGTTTTAACACTCCCTCTCAATTAGAGAGAACTCCATCCGTTGATCCATGTGTCCAACTGTACTATCTCTACCAT
This sequence comes from Pinus taeda, assembly GCA_000404065.3. Lineage (NCBI taxonomy): Eukaryota > Viridiplantae > Streptophyta > Pinopsida > Pinales > Pinaceae > Pinus > Pinus taeda. The sequence goes on from APFE031124601.1 coordinate 243,176, forward strand.
CAGTGCCCTGCATTGCTCTGCTCAGCTCTGCTAGGTCTGCTCTACTCTGCTCACTCTGCTCTGCTTTGCTCAGCTCTGCTAACTCTGCTCAGCTCTACTAGCTTTGCTCAACTCTGTTGGCTCTACTCAGCTCTGCTGGCTCTACTGGCTCTGCTCTAGTCTACTGGTTCTACTCTGCTCTGCTCAGCTCTGCTCAAATCTGTTGGCTCTGCTCTACTCTACTGGCTCTGCTCTGCTTAGCTTAGCTCTGCTTAGCTCTGTTGACTCTGCTCAGCTCTGCTAGCTCTGCCGACTCTGCTCAGCTTTGCTCTGCTCTGTTGAACCATGAAGAAGAAATGATCGAGAATGTGTCATACCATTCTCCACTGGCCCGGAGTTAGTCTCAGAGTGTGTACCACTGGTCCCAAACCAGTCCTCAACCGACCCGAAGTCAGTGTCATTGTAGGTACAACTACCACTAGTCCCAGACCAGTACTCTATTGACTCAAAGTCAGTCTCAGAGTATGTACCACTAGTCCCAAACCAGTCCTCAACTGACCCGAAGTCAATGTCATCGTAGGTACAACTCCTACCACTCGTCCCAGAACAGTACTCTACTGACTCGAAGTCAGTCTAAGAGTATGTACCACTGGTCCCAGACCAGTCCTTAACCGACCCAAAGTTAGTGTCATCGTAGGTACAACTCCTACCACTGGTCCCAGACCAATATCACTGATCCCAGATCAATGAAGGTCACCCTAGCATAGGGAGTACGGTAGATACAGCAATGCTTCCATCGATACTACTATTGTCCCTATCCTCATTTCCTTGCTCATTGATCAGATGAGAGGTACTTCCCATGAGTCCCAGACTGCATGGGTAGGATGCCTCGAGAGGAGAACTAATCAATCCTGTCCCACAGGAGAGCAAATCATCTTGTTCGCAAGAGAGCGAATCATCCTGTCCACAGGAGAGCAAATCATCTTGTCCGCAGGAGAGCGAATCATCCTGTCCACAGGAGAGCGAATCATCCTGTTCCACAAGAAAGCGAATCATCTTGTTAAATAATCGCCATGGAGAAAACATCATCCAGGCCTCACAGTAGAACTAATCATCTTGCTACATAGTCGTCATGGAGTACACATCATCCAAACCTCACAGGAGAACTAATCATCTTGCTACATAGTCATCATGGAGAACACATCATCCAGACCTCATAGGAGAACTAATCACCCTGCTACATAGTCGTCATGGAGAACACATCGTCTAGACCTCACAGAAGAACTAATCATCCTGCTACATAAGAGAGCGAATCATCTTGTTCACAAGAGAGCGAATCATCCTGTCCAGTGTGCACCACCAGGGGAAGGTGAGTCACCCGGTGGTCGTATGTTTCTCCAGTAAGAATCGCAAGCCCCCAGAGCTCCCAGAGCTTAATGTATACAACATGGAGGACCCTTTTACAAGGATTTCTCAACAACTCCAAGTCGTTCGGGAAAATCACAAATTTGATCTTTCCCCGGGGCTTTGACAGAGTGTAGCATCCTGTACATCATCTTAGTGTGATGAAGCCTCCTTGCTCATCAATTTACCATATCCCAGATAAGGTAGTATCTATCTGCTGGAGCAATCATCGAATACGGGATTCCGCAATAATCAAATCCCACCTCTGGTTGTCACAGAGAATCACAGTGGTATTCATCATGTGTACAAACAGCTCACTGAAGAGCTTCCACAACCAAGCAGCTTCATATGAGATCATACTCGTAGTTATGTATCCAGTCTCGGCGGTGCTTATAACAACCAACTTCTGCTTCCTGTTCATCCATGATATCAAAGCAAAATCCAAAGAGAAACAGCACTGAGAAGTGTTCTAGTGTTCCTCCACACTGCCTGCCCAGTTAGCATTCGAATAATCATGCAATTTCATATTTCCGGCAATGTATCTCAATTCATGAGAGATTGCGCCCCGAAGATATCTCATAAGATTCTTGGCACCAATCCAGTGAGGCTCAACCAAATATGAGCTCACCATGCTAACTGCAAAACATTGTCCGAACAAAAGTTCACCAAGAACATCAACGTGAATGAGTTTATGAAACTCAAAGGCATTTCCCAAATCTGGTCCGACATCACTACCATATAATTTCTGAAAGTTAAGATCCTCGAGGTAGTCACAGCCTTGCAATTTATCATTCCACATTCGGAATCCAACTCCCTCTTACTTCTGCAAATGAGAGGGTCTGCACCGGTCAGTAATAGGTCATCCTCATAAGGTGTCATTATGAGAGGTCTATCATCCACAACCTTCGGGTAACCATAATGGTTTGGATCGGTTTCACTCCTAGTGAATCTCAACTTCATCAAACAGTTATCAATCCTCTCATATTATGCCCGAGGTGTTTTTCTTCAAGCCATAGAGGGTTTTCTTCCACTTGTATACATGAGATTCCCAATCATGAATCTCAAACCCCTCGGGTTGTTCCAAACTTGTGGACCTACTACATGAGGGGAATGGTCCCCTTGTAAGATTTTCCTTTGGTACATCTCAAACATGTACTTTTATGCTCTTTTTGAATTCAGGGATCCCCATCACCATCTGACTCACAGACCTTCGGTGCTATGTGTGAATGGACATGGTCCCTAGTGGACTTCCTGCAACTTGATACAACCTTGAACTCAAAAACATCTTTGAAAATTCTATTTCCAAACACGTACCTTTCCATCAATGAGTGCCACCCTGTAACCTTTGACTTCCATTGTTGAAATGGACACCAGGTTCTTCTTGCGATGAAGTACATAAAGGAGATTATGTAAATGAATCGAGTTACCCCAATTCAATTGAGGGGTAACATTCCCTACACCCTTTCCGGGATAGGTGGCATCGGCTCCAAGTATAATCCCACGATTGTTTCCATCTCTACCAAATTGGAGAGTGCACCCTACTATCCGATGAAGCATCTTGAAACACTACAATCAATAAGCCAAATTCCCAAAGAATCTAAAGGAGACGGCCAATACAAGATAACACTTCTTTATCTTATCAAAAACAACATTTGATTCTTCATACCTGGGGTTCCTTGCTTTCTTTGAAGAGTTGGCCATTTCCTTGATGACCTACATTACCTGTCATTCCTTTGATCATTGAAGATGTCCCTGGAATGATTGTCATCTTCATCAAGAGATGTGTCTCTGCCATTCAGACATTCCTTCGCATAATGGCCGAACTTATTACAACCAAGGCATCTACCTTTACTTCCACCCTTAGATCTGGACTTCCCATTGAAGTGATATTTAGGTAGGCCATCAGAAACTTTTGTTGTGCCATTCTGATAATATTCTTTGCTTCAACTTCACCCTCGGTGAATTAGAAGATGGATGATGATCCCATTGATCCTTTTGTCTTGTCCCAACTGTCTTTGGTGATTGCTCTTTCACTCTTGCTTGGGCATTGTCTTCACCTCAACTCTGATACCATGTTAAGTTTAGGTATGTTCTATGCTATAGCAACTTATTTTAATTTTCCAATATCTTTTCCAGATTAGCAATCACATCACCATTAAAGTAAACTGCAGATAGAACATAAATATAATTTGTTGAAGACAAGCCAAGACAAGAGGACACAAGATGTGGCGCCAACCAAGCACAAACCCCAATGTGGGGAAACCCTTGATCAATTCTTCCTTTATGTTCTTCAAAGTTCAACAGAGAAAGAGAGAGAGAGAGATAGTACATTTACAATAGAAGTCAACATTTTAACTTTATGATATCTGCATGAGATTAGTTGAAGACATAATTCTTCAACTGATTCTCCAAGATGACTACTTCACCTATCATTGTGCTGCATTTCATCATCATGTTGCACCTCACCATGCTGCACCCATCATCACTATGCTGCTCACACGCTTCATTAATCATGACTGTACCCATCACTATATTGCATTATGTGCCATTGCTACACCATGTTGCCATCCTGACCTATGTGTTGGCTACACCTTGCTTGCTTGTTGTCCCTTGCTTGCTTGTTGTCCCTAGCATGCTTGTTGTCCTTAGCTTACTGCTAAGTACCATACAACTATCCCAATGTTAATTAGTTGTCCCTTGCATGCTGCTCTCCTTCAGAGACAGATGCTCTTGCTGTTCCAGCAGTTCCCGGCAATTCTAGTTGTTCTCGCAGTTTCGGCTTTTCCGACTTTTCCGACAATTTCGGCTTTTCTGGCTCTTCTAGCTCTTTTGGTAATTCCGCCAGTTCCGGCAATTCCGGCTTTTTCAGCTTTTCCCGCTTTTCCGACTCTTCCGGCAATTCCGGCTTTTCTGGCAATTCCGGCGTTTCCCCGGCAGTTCGACATTTCCGGCTTTTCCCATTGTTCCGACTTTTCCAGCATTTCCCGCTTTTTCGGCTTTTCCGACATTTCAGGCTTTTCCGACAGTTTTGGCTTTTCCAACTTTTCCGACTTTTCCGTCAATTCCGACTTTTCCGGCAATTTCGGTTTTTCTGGCTTTTCCGTCAGTTCCGACTTTTCCGGCAATTCTGGCTTTTCTGGCAATTCCGTCAGTTCTGGCTTTTCCGGCTTTTCCAGCAATTCTAGCTTTTCCGGCAGTTCTGACTTTTTCGGCAATTTTGTCTTTTCCGACTTTTCCGGTAGTTTCGGCGTTTCTAGCTTTTCCGGCTTTTTGAGCAACGTAGAGCTTATTCTCCCATGACTGCATTTAGATCTAGGGCATGTTATCTAAGACAGCATATACCCTAGGGCACTCCCTCTAGCTCTCATCTTCATCAAACCCAAAATAGGATGAAGTGAGATCACAAGAGTGATTGTGTGTGTGACAAATGACTTCAAATCCTCTTCTATTTATACTAAAATGAAGATGATGAATAGACATGTCTATTGGGCTTCTGAGCCTACTCAAGTCGCTGGTCGACTTAACAATTTATTTTATAACATAAATAAATTCATAACTTCATAAATACTTATCGGAATCAGATGATCTTTAGATCAATCCTACACCTCTCAATGAGAGGGATCCATTAAAAATATCAGCTACCATAAATAAGATGACCCACATGGAGTTTGGCCCTAGTTTCCAATTTTAACAATCGAGAAAGCCCTACCTTTCTCCTTGTAATGGGTACAAGTGGCCAAACTGTGTTGCAAGCCCTATCTATGTACTCCTAGAGAGGGTTGCTCCCTAAAAGTCCTACAGCTCTGCTAGTTCCCTGTGCATCTACTTGCACCTCATTAATGGTTTGGCTCAAAGATGGATGCACCACCACCTCCAATAGCTCTTGTCGTTTACTAGCCTCTTGCAAAACTACCCTGTCAATCCCCAACACCTCCTAAGGACAAGTGTCTGCAAATATTGCCTCCCTGGAGGCTACCTGCACATCTGTCTACTCCACTCCAATGGTTGGCCCCAAGGGTTTCTGCTCATCCTCCATCATGGGCTCAACATGAGCCACTAGCTAACTCTCAAAAAATGGTCCATCCCGCACACTGTGTATATCATTTGTCTCATGCTTCTCTATGTGCTCTTTATGTTGAATCACCAGTCGCTCATCTGCTCCCGGATCTCCCTCCCTCATGGGAACATTTGACTACTCATCTTACTCCTCTATCACACATGGATGCATATCTGGGCTACTATCATCAACTCCACATGACTGCTCGTGCTCCTTAGAGGTATCGTCGTATGAACCCATGGACTCGTCCAAAGAAGAATCCTCACCTTGAAAGTCAGAAGGAATCTCCTCCTGCTCTACCTCTGTCATCTCCTCAACGTCACTCAAGCATGAGTCGTCAGGTCCCTTGCAAACAAAGCAAAGTCCCTCCTCCTCATCTCATTCTTGTTGCATGATCCCCCAAACCTGAGCAGCTCCTCCCTGGTCAATTGTCTCCTAAATAGCCCAATGTTCTGCTCAACTAACCTCTCGGCTAGCTCATAAGAAGCAGGTAAGACTAGTTGCTCTCTCCTCCAAACAAACAACAATCGAGACTACAACTCCCGACAAATGGCATCATGACCTCTCATACATGATGATAAGATGGACTGCATGTGTGCTATGATTGTGTCAGGATTGTGAAAATCCTAACACATCAGTAACCCCTACTGCAAGTACTCGTTTACAATCTCCTACTTGTTCTTTACATTAACAAGTTATTTAATTGCATAAACATCGATGTAAACACTATTGTAGCCTTCACAAATATATAGATCATGCACTGAAATAAACTGAGACAACAACACAAGGGGCATCGTTATTTTTGGACAATCGTCCCTGGAAAAACCCAACTCGGGAAAACCAGTGCAGCATATAGAGGGTTTGTATTATTAAGCAGATTTCGTGAATACAACTAGGGTGCCAAAAATGGCTCACCCAACAGAGAATATCCTCGACAGTAGTACCTCTATCCGGAGACAGATATTCTGGCAAATCAGCAACCAGATGATCAAACCCCACAGTGACTCCAGCTGTTCCCTATGCTGGATAGCGAAAGTTGCTCCAAGCACTGCTCTAGACTGCGTCACTCCTCCAGGAGCTACGTCACCCTCTCCTGGCTCAGAATCTGTTGATTTTCTCCTAGACTGCCCCACAGAATCTCCCCATCGCTAACTTTGAGGCCTAGCGTCAGCCTCTGCGCTTTTGTGTCTCACTGCGTCCTTTGCGTCAGCTTTACGGCCTCTTGTCAGCCCTTTTAGGGCTTGTGCTACCTCTTTGCTATGTATGCTTCAGCCTTGTAAAAATCCATTGCTAAACTACCCATCGCTGCAACTCTTATCACTAACTCGATTTCCTCAGCAAACCTTGCCCCAAAAAATCGAATTCTTAGATCACTAGGTGTATCACCAATTAACCCTCAAGCCTTCTCTTATACTTTTCCTATTGAATCTTCAACGATCGAGCTTAATTCCCTAATCAATGGCTAAGATTAGAACAGGCTTGATCCTCATCACTTAGAACTTTCTCACCCATATTTTTTTAATACACATTAATATTTTTATTTTCCTAAGTTTAGACATAGGGACTCATTAAAAATATTAATTATTTTAATAACCCCTCATTTGGGTGGAATTTCTCCAAACGATTTTTGGGTCTCGGAGATCTCATGTGCCTTAGCCTCTCCACCAATTTTCAAGGCTAGAGCACATCCGATGCTACCCAAAATCAACACTCCCTCTTAGTGAGGAATGTGCTCTAGCAATGCTTCACCATAGAAGCATCACATTGATCCTCTGCATCGGTCCTTTGTGTTGATTCTTGGCCTCCTGCCCTACATCCACTGCATTGTTGCTTCTTGTACTGCTGCCCATGCTATCCATAGCACTGCCACTACCACTACTACATTTGTACTGCAGCTCCCTCTCAAAATGTTGCCCATGTTGTCCATAGCACTGCCACTGCTAATTGCTGCACTGCAACTCAGTTATCGAGAAGTAAGCAACTAACTTCACCCAATTACTGACATCCTGGTCAGTTTGGAAACCTCATGATGCTGATGCTATCTTAGTTGCTATCATGTGCTCCCTCTGTTGCCACTGCGTTGCTGCAAACACTTATGTTGCCACTACGTTGCTGCAAACACTTATGTGCCTCTCGCACTGTTGCAACCTCCACTGCACTGCCTCAGATTTCGGCACTCTAGCTCTGCCACTATTGCTCCATCACACCTTGCTCCACCCGACACTTGTCATCATATTACTGTCCTTAAGGGCTCCCGTAGCCATATGTGATCTAAGAGTTTGGGCAACTCAAAAGTTCATGCCCCCTTCTATAGTCCTCTCGACTACAGCACCATGTCTCCCACCTCTTCTCTAGAGGCGCATGAGCACTCATGGCACAATCGTCATCAGTCTCGACATCCTTCTCCACATTTACAGGAGTAGCCTTGGAGTTGGAAGCTTCTCCCTTGCCTTTCTTCCTAGGGCACTAAGAGGCATAATGTCCCAGCTCCCCACAGTTGAAGCACTTGACCTTGGAGATGTCTTTCTTTTTCCTCTTTTGTAGCCCATGTTGTCCCGCTGATGCAAGAGCGGCATCCTCCTCCTCCTCCTTGATTCGAACTCCCTTACTGCTACTCCCCGACTTGGTCAATCTCCTGAGCTCTTATTGTCGAAGAGTTGCCCAAATCTCCTCCCAACTAGGGAGAGTTTCTCTGCCCAAAATGCTTTGGACAAACGTCTCCCACTCCTTGGATAATGCATTCAAAGCAGTCCTAAGTCCTGACTAAGAACTCTGGCTCTGGAGTAGACCCCACAAAGTAAGTTGGTCGCGAATCCCCTGCACCCTAAGAAGGAAGGGATCAATCTCCTCTCCTTTTTGCATCTGATATGACCTTAGCTGATTCTCCAATAACATCTTTCACTGCACGAAAGAGCCCTAGTATAAGGTGGTCAGGGTCTCCCACATCTCCCTTGTTGTTGTCTTCTCAGCAATATGTGGTATTACATGGTCCTTGACCCTGTCTAGGATCATGCATTTTGCCTTCGCCTGGGCCTCCTCATACTTCTCAGCTGCATCAGCGTCAACCGAGATAGCTACTACTTTCAAGGCATAGTCCTTGATGCGATGTTTATCCAGGATTGCCAGGATCCTGCCTTCTAGATGACAAAATTGGAAGCTCTATCCAATCTATCATGATCCCTCAATTCGTTCACTGCCATATCTACTCCTCTAGACTCCCTCTGAGTCCTGATTTCCCTCTCAGAAATCCTTTGGCCAACCGTCGAATCACTTCTCTCCAATCCTCCTTTACCACTGCAACTCAGATCTACACTTCTTGGCTAGAAATCTATCGAAGTAGTGCTTCCCTCTACCTTGGTTCAGTCTCCTTAGACAATGTTCTGCACCGACAGAAACAACGTCCCACCAGCTCGACAAATCCAAATCTGCACAGCTCCCTTAGCCCCGGCAACTCGAAGAATCTGAGCCCTTCAGGCTCTGCACAATCTCTGCGTGGGTTGAATCTTCTCCTCTAGACCAACTGCGTCAATCCTTCCTGGCTCAGAAAGATGACGTGGCTCTGCGTGAGCCTAATCTGTCCTCCTCTGCCTCTGCGCTGACCCTTCTCCTAGCTCAGAGCACTGATGCAGGCACTACGTGAGCCTCTACGTCACACTTTATGTACTGTGTCACTTCTCCTTCTACCTCTCCAGCTCTGGAACAGCGCTGTCTCTCGGGGCAGCTGCTTCTCTGCTGCAAATTCTCAGATTTCTCAATTAGTGTCTTCAGTCATCTATGATCTGCAATCGCTCTTACCATGTGAAAATTTCTGAATCTAACACATCAGAAACCCCTATTGCAAGTACTCGTTTACAATCTCCTACTTGTTCTTTACTTTAACAAGTCATTTAATTGCATAAACATTGAAGTAAACATTATTGCAGCGTTCACAAATATACAAATCATACACTGAAGTAAACTGAGACAACAACACAAGGGACCCGTTATTTTTAGACAATCGTCCCCAGAAAAACCCAACTCGGGAAAACTGGTGCAGCATATAGAGGGTTTGTATTATTAAGCAGATTTCGAGAATACAACTAGGGTGCCAGAAATGGCTCACCCAACAAAGAATATCCTCCGCAATAGCACCTCTATCTGGAGACAGATATTCCGGCAAATCAGCAACCAGATGATCAAAACCCACAGCGACTCCGGTTGTTCCCTATGCTGGATAGTGAACGCTGCTCCGAGCACTGCTCTGGAAATGTGTCACTCCTCCAGGAGCTGCATCACCCTCTCCTAGTTCAAAATCTGTTGACCTGCTCCCAGTCTGCCCCACAGAATCTCCCTAGCACTGACTCTAAGTTCCAGCATCAGCCTCTACGGCTTCTATGTCTCACTACGTCAGCCCTCTGCGTCAGCTTTACAACCTCTGCATTAGCCCTTCTAGGGCCTGCGCTGTCTCTCTCGACATTGTGTTGCCTCTTTGCTATGTATTCTTCAACCTTGGATAAAAATCCCTTGCTGAACTACCCCTCGTTGCAACTCAAATCACTAACTCGATTTCCTTAACAAACCCCGCCCCAAAAATCGAATTCTTAGATCATTAGGTGTATCTCCAACTGACCCTCAAGTCCCCTCTTATACCTTTCCTGTTGAATCTTCAACAGCCGAGATTAAGTCCCTAATCAACGACTAAGATTAGAACAAGCTTGATCCTCGTCACTTAGAACTTTCTCACCCATATTTTATTAATACACATTAATATTTTTATTTTCCTAAGTTTAAACTTAGGAACTCATTAAAAATATTAATTATTTTAATAAATCCTTATCTGGTGGAATTTCTCCAAATGATTTATGGATCTTGGAGATCTCATGTGCCTTAGCCTCTCCAACAATTTTCAAGGTTAGAGCACATCTGATGCTACCCAAAATCAACAAGGATGATGTTTCCTAATGTTGAAAAAGCATTGGAAAATCTCCAGGATCAAACCATCACACTCTAGATCAAACATGATTTCATAAGTCCTAGTCATAGCCATAACTTCTAAAACTTCAAGCTTCTTCCCAAAGGTAGAACCTGCACTGTTGTCCAAGTCCTGAAAAAGTATCTAGTATCAGCTTGAAAACTCTTCTCATAACATCATTATTGTAAGGAGCTATCGGGGCGGTTAGTCTCATGATGTTACTGAGACAAGATACAACTGGAAGTCTAACCCCTTCACAAGGTTCCTCCAAGAATTTGGGTTGTATGAGAGCAAGCATAGTTGGTCTTAGAGCCCAAATGAGTTTTTTCCCTTCTAACTTGTTCACTTCGAAAGTGAGTGCATCCAGTTCATCCAATTTGAAAAGGACTTTCCATGTGACCCTCATGTGTCCCTAGTGCAAATATTTTGTGACCTGTTTCTTGCTCCTGTTGCACGTCTTTTGTATGTTCCTTCTGCAGAATGGCATACATCCCTCTTGAAAAAGGTTTGTTGTTCAGTTTTGTTTTCTGGTCTATATGGCAGTCCATGGAGGTACTATTGCGCTTGTTCATGAAGTGTTCTAAAATTTCCATTATTCAGTGGCATATACAAGGTTATGGTGAAAATACAATAGTGTTGTCATATATGGAAGTTATGGATCCAATGACAATTGTTCTCTCATAGCAATAATATATACAACAGCCAAATCTAGTTTTGAAAGGACAGTTTCACTAATACTCCCAATATCAGGTCCTACCAATACAATGTATGACAGCAATATAACCAACTCCTACAACAATAGTAATGCATACTGCAGACTCCAAACAATGAATCTTGACAACAGAACAATGAATCCATGCATAATTCCAATTATATAGATTTGCAGGTTGTAGTTTCAATTTTGTTTAAGAGGAACCTGGTTTATGCTTAATGTGCAGTCTTCAGCCAGCAGATAACAGCTCTATTCAATAAAGTCTCGTTCCTCCCATTGCCTTTATATCTCCAACTCTATGCTCGGGTGGTTGAAATTGGGCCCAAAACTCGTGCTCGGCTGACTATTAAGATGATCAGCTCCCAGGGAAGAAGCCCGACACTTTCGTATAGAATTCAAGCAACCTTCATCTTTACTAGAATGAGCGATGAATACGGCTACAATACAATAATCAAAACTAGAGTCTTTCCAATAGCTTCTTCATGACACACGTTAATACTCACTGAGACCACTGATCTTCTGCCACAATAGATCGACCTTCCAACAATGGGATTCTGCAAGCAAATTCTTTGTCTTTGTTCTGCATACTTCAGATTTTCATGGATCCGTTGCCAAGACCCGTGCTACAATACTTGTCCATCGCTTTACCTTCTATCATGTGTGCCCCTTAATTCGTCAATCTAGTGCCATTCACAGTTCATTCAGATTTTTGAGACTAATATATTGACCATACACAGGTATTCGGCCTTCCAATAACGTGCAATAATCTGCCCACTTGGCAGATCGATCTCAGGCTCACCATTCGAACCCCACCAAACAATGTTGATGTTGTTCTACGCCTTTACAAAGAATGCCCTCAATCCCACAGTTTGGTTGGGTTGGGAACCAAATGAAATTAAATCGACCCTTTTTTAAAATAAATTGATTGACGACTCCCTCGATAAATTAGATTGTTGGCTTCTTGCCCTTGAACTGGAGAATGAAATGACCATGGCTTGAGAGAAATCGGTTTAAAAGTATCTATTTGGCCTTCGAACCAGCAAAAGTCGTTTTACAATCCATTTCTCAGTCTCGGCCCTTCTCTGGAGATGATGCAACCTTGTATCCACTACATCCATCGCTTAATCGACTCAACAACTACGAAATGGTATGCTTCCATAGGTCGATGAAGGACTCGGCTCTCTATTGAATTTCCACAACCTTTAGTCTAGGTTAGAGTCTTTAAATCACTAATGCTACCAAACCAAGAATCTCAACCATAAACTACTTAGCACGGCAGAAATATAAAGCAGTAAATCACATATGCAAAATATACACAGTTTTAAACAAAATTGTACAATAATGTACAATCACCAATCTTCGTTATATTAAACACAGTCTGAATAATACAACAGCCTATGGTATACAATATACAATGACAAACATCATCGCAGCTTTTATGTCGTATCTTGTCTTGACTCTTATCAGTACTACTCACTAGTAGTGCCTTAGTCCATCAAGGCATTTACACATCGAAACTCCAAGAGGGCTGCCTCCTATCACTATTGCAAGTCACGTCTACTACAATGAACACAAGCTCATCAAACTACTCCCTGGGTAGGCCTAATTCCCGAGCTCCAATCTACTAATCTAGCAGTCACTTTCATCCATCAAAGTGTTGCACATCAGGCTGCAATACTTCACTCAATCACGCACCAACAATGTCCTTCTGGTCTACTGCTCTAGGGCTACTTTGGGTACCCAACCCATTGCCCTCCAATCAGCTCTATGACACCCAATCCACTCACTGCTGAATCTGCTCCTAATATGACACTTCACCACCTCGGAATGTCATGTACATGGCATCAACAAGTTGCTCACAAACTGATCCAATCCAGTCACTCCTTGACCCAATACACCTCCACAAATATTGTTGTTTCACCTTGCTACACTACTGCACCACTGGTTAGGGCATCACCTACAACCCTTCTCCACGCAGTCAACAACAGAGCCCTCCAAAGGCTATGGCTCTCCAAGGGAGAGGTCCTCCACTCCTACGTTGCGCATGTCTGCTTATTTTACCTCAAACGCAGTACCCAGGATGGTCTTGCTGCTAGCTATGGCCTGCGACCTAGCACAGCAACTGTTGTAGCTTTCGGCCTCCTCCAAAACTCCTCCAAACAGCTCCTCTTTGTCCTCCAAATATGCAGCCTTCTCTGCCCTGCAAACCGCACCCAAGACAACCCTTAAACAGTCCTTAGACTTCCACGTTGTCACCTAGAGCAAACTGAAACCCTTACGTTGTCCTTTGGCTCCTCCACGCTGTCACTTCTATCTCCTTTGTTGCGGCTAAGGCTCACGAAAATTTCAGAGCTCCTCTTGGCGATGTATTGTCACACTTGGATGCTCTAAAACACTCCAATACACCTTGTATTTATACACATACAAGGGCTAAACGAATTGATAAGGAGACCCATTTATTGGATTGCTTTAACACCAAGGCTACATGACTTGGTAACCAATAATTACCTTGCCAACTTCAAAAATTCATTTCCCTCTAACAACAACTCAAATTCAAACAATTCTCGATGTTTTGAAATCATATCGTCGAGCCCTATCATCCTCATCCATCACATTAATAATACAGAGATATTTTACAAAGATAGAAACATCAAGTTTCTATGTAAAGAATCAGTGTCATCTAAGAAACTGCTAAAAGAATAAACTTAGCAACAGCTAAAAGAGTGAGCATTAAACTAAAATAGAAATATTCTAATTCCCTCCCTTAATGCTCAATCTATTTACAACACCAATAGACCCCCTGAATTTTACAAATTTATCAAGACCAAGAGGCTTGGTGAAGATATCTGCAGGCTGCTCTGTTGTGGGAACATATCTCAATTGAACGGATCCGTCTTCAACAAGCTGGCGAATGTAGTGGCAATGGGTTTCCACATGTTTTGTTCGTTCATGAAAGACGGGATTTTTGGCGAGTTTGAGCACTCCCTGATTATCACAAAACAAGTAGGACCTGTCTAGGAAGCATGCATATCTGCAAGCATACGTCGAAGCCAAACTGCTTCACAGGATGCCTTAATTGCTCCTCGATACTCTGCTTCTGTTGAGGAGAGAGCCACGGCTTGCTGCTACTTAATAGTCCAGGTGACAGCACCAGATCCTAGACTAAACACATATCCAGTTGTAGATTTACGATCATCAATCGAACCAGCCCAGTCAGAATCTGTATAACCACTGAGTATAGGATCGGAACTGCAAGTGTATAGGGGTCCATAATCAGAAGTGCCACGCACATATCGTAGCACATGCTTAGCTGCTACCCAATGATCAGCTTTAGGGGCTGACATGAAGCGGGAAATGTAGCTTACTGCAAAACTGAGGTCTGGTCTGGTGGCAGTAAGATAGATGAGACTGCCTACTAATTGCCTGAATAGAGTTTCATCCACAGGAAGAGAGGATGACTGAGCTGAAAGTTTGAGCCCTGGTTCCATACGAGTCGTGGCTGGTTTGCAATCCCGCATTCTGAATCTGTCCACAAGATTTTTGGCATACTTGGATTGAGAGAGAAAGATGTGATTCTCAGTCTGCCAAACTTCAATCCCCAGGCAGTAGTGAAGAAGACCCAAGTCTGTCATATCAAAGGTACTGCATAAGTCTTGTTTGATCCCATGGATCAAATGTGCAGAGCTACCAGTAATGATAAGGTCATCTACATAGACAACCACAAACAAGATATCATCACCAGTATGCTTGATATACAGATTTGCATCAGATGGACTCCGCTGAAAACCATGATCTGTCAGGTACTGATCAATTTTCATGTACCAAGCCCGAGGAGCTTGTTTCAATCCATAGAGAGCTTTAGCTAATCTACACACTTTCTGTTCTTGACCAACAATCTTAAATCCTGGAGGCTGTGTCATGTAGACTTCTTCCTGTAAGTCACCATTTAGGAAAGCACTTTTTACATCCATCTGATGAACTTTCCATTTAAACTGAGCTGCTAGGGCAAGGACAAGCCGTATGGTACTCATTTTGGCTGTAGGAGCAAAAGTCTCCTCATAGTCAATGCCTTCCTTCTGTGAGAATCCTCGAGCCACAAGACGAGCTTTATACTTGTCTAGAGTTCCATTGGCTTTGTATTTCATTTTATATACCCATTTGCAACTAATGGGCTTTTTTCCTTCAGGAAGATCAGAAAGGGTCCATGTGTGATTTTTCTAAAGACTTTGGAATTCAGCTTCCATAGCCTGTTCCCACTCAAATATACCCTTAGCCTCTGAGTAAGTTTGAGGCTCAAAGATACTGTGTAGATTAGCCATAAGAGCAAAATTTACTGTAGACTGTTGTTTGCTCTTATTTCTAGAAGTTCGTCCTTCAAGAAGTTCATGATCCTTGAGATCACCAATGGTTTTAGCCCACCATTTTGGCCAAGAATTAGAGGAACCAATATCAGGAGGAGATGAAGAAGGTTCAGAAACAATAGGAGCAGCAAGAGAAGGATTAGTTTCTGGAGGAAGTTCAGGTAGTGTATTATCAAACACGGATGCTGCATCATCCCTCCCATCAAGTGGACTTACTGGAAGAAGAACACTGTGTGGTTGATCCTTAGACCACTGCTCAGAAGAAGAAGACTGAAAGAAGCCTCTGTCTTCATCAAATACCACATCTCGACTGAAGCTAAGACGACCAGTGGCTATATCTATTAGTCTGTAAGCTTTGTGATGATCACTGTACCCTGTCATCATGAGTTTCTGGCTTTTGGAGTCCAACTTAGAGCGCTTAGCAGTTGGAATCCGAACATATGCAATTGAGCCAAAAACTTTGAGGTGACTGATCTTCGGCTTACGACCAGACCAAACCTCTTCGGGAGTCTTCCCTTTAACAGCTTGAGTAGGTGATCGGTTAAGAAGATAAACAGCAGTAAAGACTGCTTCAGCCCAGAATTTGTTTGGAACATTCTTGTGTTGTAACATAGAGCGAGCCATTTCAACAACCGTGCGGTTGCGGCGCTCAACAACACTGTTCTGCTGGGGAGTGTACGGAGTAGTGAACTGGCATTTTATGCCATGAGTATCACAAAAGTTGGAAAAAGCAGAAGAACAAAATTGCCCCCCATTATCTGTCCTAAGAGTCATGATATTACAGCCAGACTCTTTTTCAACTAAGGTTTTAAACTTCTGAAAGATACTAAATGCATCAGATTTATATTTGAGAAAATATACCCACATTTTTCTGCTGAAATCATCGACAATAAGCAAAAAATATTTGCAAGCAGTGATAGAAGATGTATTCATAGGACCACAAATATCAACATGAATTAACTGAAGTACCTTAGATGCGCGCCAAGATTCTCCATTCGTGAATGAAGACCGATGTTGTTTGCCAGATTGACAAGCGCCGCATACGCCCAACTGCTGAGTCTGAATGTCAGGTAATCCTGACACAAGTCCGTCCCTAGAAAGCTGAGAGAGATACTGCATGTTGAGGTGCCCATATCGCTGATGCCATAGAGTGCTGATGGGAGAAACACGAGCTGCTAGAGCCACTTCTGGAAAATCACCAGTGTCAAGAAGCCTGTATAAATCATGATCTTCTACGCCAACAGCAACTGTAAGGCTAGTCTCCCTGTCGATAATAGAGCATTTGTGCGCACTGAATACTACATCAAGATGAGGGGAGTTCCTCATAATCTAACTGACAGACAGCAGATTAATTTCCATCCCAGGAACATAGTACACATCCAGGAAGATAAGTGTGCGTCCACCAGACTGGATTTGAACTGTACCTCTGCCATCTACTGTGTATTTTTCACCTCCTCCAAATACCACGGAATCACTGAAAGGGGAGAAGTCAATAAACCAATCACGCCTGTGAGAGAAATGGCGTGATGCACCAGAGTCAATGTACCAGGCAGATGATGGAATATGATCAGAAGACCTTTTAGCCATAAAAGCGTAAAAGGTAGAATCTGTCTGCTCAGAATGTTCTGCAACATTTGCTGTCTGATGAAGCCCTCCCTGTTTCTTCTGTTCAGAAGCAATTCTCTGTCGGCAATCTTTCTTCATGTGGCCAAATTTGTGACAGTAGTTACACTGCACATTTTTCTTCCTAGCAGGATCAAAAGACTGAGAAGAACCTTTCTGTTGAAAGGACTGAGATGACTGATATTTGGCAGCAAAGGCATTTTCTGAGGAGGCTGATGTTGCACCATTACCAAACTGTTGTTTCCATCGATCCTGCTGCATGAGTTTGGTGCATAACTCTGGAAACTTTAGATCAACATTAGTGGCAGTAATGTTTAGAGTTTCTATGAAGTGCTCATAAGATTGTGGTAGACTTTTCAGAGTGATGACTACCAGATCTTCTTCCTCCATGGTGCGACCAATGGCTTCGAGCTGATCTCGAATGTCTTTAATCTTGTTGAGATGTTCCTATAAAGACATATGTTCGTCCATCATGATGGAGAACAACTGATTTTTTAGAAAGAAAGCTCTGCTCTTGTCGGATGTCTCGTGAAGTTCCTTCAACTGTTGCCAGATCTTGCCAGAAGGAATCTGTGGTAACTGATCATCAGCGACAGAGAGCTTGAGAAGCATAACTGCCTCTCGATTTCAATCATCAAACTTGTCTTGATCGGTGCCAGCTGTACCAGGACGGAGCTCCTTTTTGAGAACGAGCTAGTCAAGACGCCTATATTCAAAAATGGTTAACATTCTCTGTTTCCAGATGTTGTAGTTTGTGCCATTGAAGCGTTGACTACCTTCCAGCATCAGATTGGTTAGTGAAGCCATCTGTCTGTTTCCCAAATAGTGAGATCTGATTGATTTGAACAGAATCTGATAGATGCAGGTATATAGAATAACCCGAAATTGCTTCTTTGAGGAAGAAATACCAATTGCTACTGTTACCACATAGGATCAAACTTGAGAGGCACAATTCTACTTAGAATAATCACTGAAAAAATCTGAGTTTGTGCTACCACTTCTTGGTATTCACGAAATGATACAGTAAAAATATATCAAAATATATATCTCAATATCAAAATATTGATCCGCTGTATATAGTCACAATAATTAAAAAAAAAATATCTATCCGTTGTATATTTTCACAGTCACGGATCACGCCAAAAAATAGCAGTTTTGGACCATGCAGAAAGAAAAAATTACGGATCACTGATACGGAAACGCTCTGACTGCAACAAAAATCGTGTTTGACTGTGGCACGATTTGCGTGAAAAGAACTGGAATTGTCGTGCGACTGTGCTGACTGTGGACGGTAAACGCTCTGACTGCAACAAAAATCGTGTTTGACTGTGGCACGATTTGCGTGAAAAGAACTGGAATTGTTGTGCGACTGTGCTGACTGTGGACGATGACTGTGGTGGCACGTCTGGAGTATGGTCACACAAAACAAACACGTTCACGCTGGTCAAAAGACACGGTGACTGTGCGATAGACCAAGAATCGAGCCCGTGCGACTGTGCTGACTGTGGACGGTGACTGTGGTGGCACGTCTGGAGTAGTCGCATATGGTCACACAAAACAAACACGTTCACGCTGGTCAAAAGACACGGTGACTGTGCGATAGACCAAGAATCGAGCCCGATTGCAGAAGCGGAAAAAATCTGGGCCACGGTAAGTCGCTTTTGCAGTTTAGACAGAACAGAATTCCCTTTGGCCTTCAGTGGTCGGTATTTGTCCTATCAATGCTTCACTTTATCGATGCTGCGCAAACTGTTGTCACTCGGGATCTTTATTTTCGTTTTGACACGTCTTGGTGTGGATGCCGTGCACTGAAGTTTTCCTTCCGAGTCTGCCAAATCTGCTGAATCAACAAAAATTGCTGTATGTATGTACCCTGAAGTAGCAAGAAAAAAATTTGAGTGTACGATGATCAATACAAAACCGGTTAGCAGATCTGGAAAATACAACGAGCAGCGGTAGCAAAAAAAAAATACAAAGTGATAGTGAGCTCGAAGGTGTAGCTCCTTTCTTAGTGGCCGAGTGTCCCAAACAAAAAACTTTCACACGTAATCTCCTGAGATTAACACCAACAACTGAGATCTGCTCCACTTAAAAACCTGGAATTCACAAAAACAAAGAACCCTCGGTCCTCGTAATTCCACAAAACCCAGAATCCACTTCTGTATCGAGATAGACGACTGTAAGCTTTTATCACAATGAGCAGAGCCGAAGCTAAGACTCAGTGAAGGCTATCTGGCTTACAGAAGGCTCGACCTTAGAAGGGATTGAGAGAAAGAACTCACGAGATTTAGGATTCTGGCTCTGATACCATAAAACAGTGCGAAACACGCATATGGATTTCCAAATGAGTTCAATAAATTGATTGAGCAACAATACTCAATAATAATACAGAGATATTTTACAAAGATAGAAACATCAAGTTTCTATGTAAAGAATCAGTTTCATCTAAGAAACTGCTAAAAGAATAAGCTTAGCAACAGCTAAAAGAGTGAGCATTAAACTAAAATAGAAATATTCTAATACACATGTCGTACCTCCATTACAGTTTTGGCCCAAATCATGATGGGTGCAAAACCCAACACTTGGGTTCCAAGCCCACAAGCTGCCCTTGTGGTGCTTTGCCTTCCAAAACCCAAACCCTAAGGCTTGGAGTACCTCCCAAGTTACACAAATCAACACTCCCTCTTAGCGAGGGAGGTACTTCCAAGACTAGGAAGTATCTCGTCATCATCATCACTGCTCGCAAGACTTGCCCAGCTCCTAGCGCTCATAATCGCAACAATCCTTGTACGGTGAACTACGCCCTTCTCGGAAGTGTCATTGTCACTACTTGAAGAACCCTGCTTCTTCTTATCCTGTAACATCTTCCACTCTTTCCATGATTCCTTTTTGGCAGTTGTTGGAGCAACCTTGCTCACCACTGACCACGCGCTCTTCTTGGGTTGCAGAGTCTCCTTCTAAATCTGCAAGCTCCATCTCGAACTAGACTCCCTCTAAGTCTCTAGAACCGAGACCTTCTCTGAAAAGTGTACCTTCTTGTCAGGAACCTGTACCTTCTCCTCTAAAGCCTGCCTCTACACCTGCACCTTCTCCTACTTCTTTGGAACCTGTACCTGCTCCACCTGCTTCTTTCCATGATCCACAGGCTTGGTCGTCAACCAGTAGAGACCATGCTCTCTAACTCCGAGTACAATCCCATCAGACATAGAGCCTCTGAGCCTAAGTCTTGCCTTCCCATCCTCGAACAAGGCCTCAAATCTTTTCCTCTCGATCATCGAGACAGAAATCAAGCTATATCTGAGTCCTGGTACAAACAATACATCCTGGCCCTACATCATACGTCCGATCTCCATCCTAAATGGCACAACACCCGATCCTCGGATCTCCAATTGACTCTTGTCGCCCAACACCATGTGCAACTTGGAGTCCCATCTAGCTAGAGTCTCAAAAACCTCTTGTGACCCTGTCATATGCTTCCTCGCACCACCGTCCACGTACCATCCATCCTCAGTGATAGTACTCTGCAAGAAATGAGAAATCATAGCAAAGTCCTCCTCTTCCAATCTCCTGGAGAGATCATCTATCTCTGCTAAAGTGGCAACACCGGTGCCATCCTTTCCTTTCTTCTTCTCATCATTTCCCTTCTTCATCGGACATCTCTACGAAAAATGACCCATCTCGCCGCAATTGAAACACTTGAATTTACTCAAGTCCTTCTTTTGCTTACCCTTCATTCATGATGCAAGTGTCATGTCATCATCTCAAGCCTTCTGCTTTGGATGAAGATTGTCGTCTCGCAACTCTTCCTCAATGAAGTCATTCCACAGCCTATCCCAGTCTAGCAGCTTCTCCCTCGCAATGATCCCTTTAATGAAGGGCTTCCATACCTCAGTGAACCCTTTCAAGGCAATCCTTACCATATCTCCATCTGAGGTAGACACACCGATGGCAGCAAGCTCATCATTGACCTAAGACAATCTTGTTAGATACGAGGTCACGCTTTCACCCTTTATCATCTTCGTGGATTTCAACTTATCCTCCAATACCAATACTTGGTTCTCGTTCTTATTCTGGAACAAATTCTAAAGATCCATCCACATCTCATTTGCATTGTTCTTCCCGGACCAATGAGGTATTAGGGCATCCCTCACACCATCTAGGATGATCAATCTCGTTCTCGCATCCAAATCTTCATATATTTCCAGCTCCTTAGGGTCGGTTAGCTTCTTGATCTCTTTCTCGGCGAATTCCATAGCCTATTGCCCTGTAAGGCCAACTTGATCCTTTCTTTCCAAGGACTATAGTTGGACAACCCCTCCAACCTGTCCTCATACTGAAGACCTACCTGCAACTTCGACATTGTAGTGAACCCTTCACTCACAATGTGACCAACTCTCTCTCATGCTGTACTTCATTGCGCACAACTTCGATTTACTTCCAAAGTAGCTCAGGCACGCTCTGATACCATGTTGAATTTCCACGACCTTGGGTCTAGGTTAAAATATTAAAATCACTGACGCTACCAAACCAAGAATCTCAACCATAAACTACTTTGCATAGCGGAAATATAAAGCAGTAAATCACATATGCAAAATATACAAAGTTTTAAACAAAATTGTACAATAATGTACAATCACCAATCTTTGCTATATTAAACCAAATTTGAATAATACAAACAGTCTATGGTATATAGGATACAATGAAAAATGTTGTTGCAGCTTCTATGTCGTATCTTGTCCTATCGGTCCTTCTCTTTCGTACCGCTCACCAGTAGTGCCTTAAGCCATCAAGGCATCTACACATCGAGACTCCAAGAGGGCTGCCTCCTATCACTACTACAAGTCACGTCTGCTACAATGAACACAGGCTCATCAAACTGCTCTCTGGGTAGGCCTAATTCCCGAGCTCCAATCTGTCAATATAGTAGTCACTTTCATCCATCAAAGTGTTGCACATAAGGCTGCAATACTTCACCCAATCACGCACCAACAACGTCCTTCTTGTCTACTACTCTAGGGCCACTTTAGGTAGCCAACTTGTTGCCATTCAATCAGCTCTATGACACCTAATCCACTCACTACTAAATCTACTCCTAATATGTCACTTCACTGCCTCGGAATGTCATGTACATGCCTTCAATAGGCTGCTCACAAACTAATCCAATCTGGTCACTCCTTGACCCAATACACCTCCACAAATACTATTATTTCACCTTGCTACACTACTGCACCACTGGTTAGGGCATCACCTACAACCCTTCTCCTCCACGCAGGCAACAACACAGCCCTCTAAAGACTGTGGTTCACCAAGGGAGAGGTCATCCACTCCTACATTGCCCGTGTATGCTTGTTTTACCTCAAACGCAGCACCTAGGGTGTCCTCCTCCAAAGAGCTCCTCTTTGTCCTCCAAATATGCAACCTTCTCTGCCCTGCAAACTGCACCCAAGATAACCCTTACACTGCCCTCAAACAACCCTTAGACTTTCACGTTGTCACCTACAGCAAATTGAAACCCTTACGCTATCCTTTGGCTCCTCCACATTGTCACTTCTAGCTCCTTTGTTGTGGCTAAGGCTCACGAAAATTTCAGAGCTCCTCCTGGTGATGTATTGTCACACTTAGATGCTCTAAAACACTCCAATATACCTTGTATTTATACACATACAAGGGCTCAAAGAATTGATGAGAAGACCCATCTATTGGATTGCTTTAACACCAAGCCTACATGACTTGGTAACCAACAATTACCTTGTCAACTTCAAAAATTCATCTCTCTAACGACAACTTGGATTTGGACGATTCTTGACGCATTAGAATCGTATCGTCGAGCACTATCATGCTCATCCATCAAATGTTGTACTTCCATTGCGTTTTTGGCCCAAATCATGATGGGTGCAAAACCCCACACTTGGGTTCCAAGCCTACAAGCTGCCCTTGTGGTGCTTTTCCCTCCAAACGCTGAACCCTATGGGTTGGAGTACCTTCCAAGCTACACAAATCAACACTCTCGACCCGTGTCATAAGGAGTCCCTGCTACTCTTCTTCGTGTGTTTCGGGCTAGATTTCCACGCGAAGCCTCACGATACCATGCATGCACATCTATTTCTTCATTCTACTCCTGGAGTGGCGGCTCAAACACTACGCAGTTTAACTCCGTATCAACAGTCAAACTCTACGTGAATCCAATGTGGCCTCATAACTTCAAAATATTAAATTTGGTCTTCAATCATTGATATTCGGCCTCCATGCATCCCTCAATTATGTTGATGCCACCATGGATTACCTTTGGCGAACCTCCATAAAAAGACATATAGATCTCTTAAAAGATGATTGTGATGGCTCTTGCAATGGCCCTTTAAACTTTGCTAAAATTTACAATGTGATGTTTGCCTAAAACAATTTGGCCCTTCTAATATTTTGTCTTCCCCAATTCATCGAATTTTTATTGTGCCTGCAGCAAATTGCCATAAATTTGTCGCACATTTAACAAGCAAAATTTGTCGGACCCTTAATAATTTCTCATTCTATTGCAGGAATTGGATATTCGGTTTCTCCAACAAATAGAGAAATCTAGTACTGCAAATAATCTTGAAACCCTCGAACCATAATAGCGGCCACTAAAAAACCCACAGACTGAGCCAAGATCAAGGCTTCGATACCACTGTAATGTCCCAAATGAAATAAATTTGGAACAAACACCTCACAAAAAATTGCTATTCACTTAACAGAAGATTTCCATGTAAAAAAACAAATGCCGGAAATTTGATAGGAACAATAAACCCATAAATTGCACAAAATCTCATTAAAATATCAAAACATGAGGAACAATGAGAAATGCAGCAACAATAACAAATTCAACTTTATTATATAGAAATATATGCCAACACAATAGTTGGAAACGACCCTCCAAGATATGTGATAATGTTTATGCCGACCTCCAAATTGAACAGGAAATCAATCACTACACCTCTGGATTTTGAATGAATCCACCAAGGGGAGATGGGTACTCGCCCAATCTCACTGAATCACCCAAAGGTTTCCATCCTGGGGTTACCAATGGATTAGAGAATCGGGTTCTTAACCTCTCATGCAAGAAAAAATATCAAATCCAAGATGTCTGCAAATGACCTCTTCCTCCTCTTTTATAGATATGATGGATAGATCTCCAAGCCTCTAGAAGCATCTTATTTTATTTTTATTCTAAAAGCTCCTCCATTGACTTTAAGTGACATTTTAATTTTATTTTATTTCACTTAGTCACTTTTGGCCCATTTCCTCTAATTAATTATTTTTCCTTCATTAAATGACTAATTAAAGTCATTTTTTAATTAAGGAAAATGGTAAATCGCCCACCATACTCTCTTCGACCACTAGTAGTCACTTCTCAACATTGTAGATCTTCTCGTTCCAGTTCCAACAAACTATTACGCTGGGGTGTTCCATCGATTAATCTCCCCAGAATGCCACCTCGAGCATAATTAATTAAGTTAGGCCCCATAATAATGCTAATTTTTGGAAGTTGTTGGAATGCGACAAATCGAAAGGCAAACTGTGTAAATGATGAAATATGCCAAGCAAATGCCATCAAATCCCATAAAAACTCCTCAAAACTCCATCGGAACCCCTGATGACATAAACTTGCTCCATTGACTTGGCCATCCCCTATCCTAGAAATCCACTCTGGTTGTACTATGGAGGAAAATAAAAATGGGGAAATTACATCTTGTGAAGGAGAAACTTCAGCTAAGGGAAAATTTGTTTTCATTGTTCAACTAAGGATAATACCTCCCTCACTAAGAGGGAGTGTTGATTTTTTGTGTAGCATTGGGAGGTATTCGTGTATGGCTAAATGGTTTTCAAGTCAGCCTAAAAGAATTATGAAAAAATATATTTTTGAGGTGACAAGTCGATCCAGGAAAGTCAAGTCAGCCCAGCCTGTGAAGGGGTGTGTCCCTTGGGTTATTTCACTTCATTCGATAAGTGTAAATAAAGGGTGTGATGTCTCATTTTTTCCACCAATAAAAAGCAAGTCTAATCTGATTTTTCTGAGGTCTATCTTCTCTCTGTTGGACAATCACACGCGAGGAAGGAGAACAATTTGATCTAGCCCTTTGACTGAAGTTGACCGAACCTTTGACCAGTCCGTCTGACCGAGTATTAGACTGCTGTTTGAGAGCTACTTGACCATGTTTGACCACAGAACAGGCCGAGTTTTACCGCACGTGTGAAGCGCTGACCATAGGAATTTGACTGCAGGAGTTGACCACAGGGCCAAGTTGACTGCAAGGCCAAATTTTACTAGGCCAAAAGTTTGACTAGATTTGACTTTTTGCCTGGTTGGACCAGCAATGACTAGCTGTTGATTTTGACCAGGTTTGACTGCTATTTTGACTTGAATATTAGCACATATTTCTAGACAAATCACTGTTTTGTAAACCTTGCTGAAGAAAAATTTCTCCTAAGAAAAGTTGCTAGGTTTTCTCCCAAGGTTGGGTTTCCCAGAATAAAAAT
This sequence comes from Pinus taeda, assembly GCA_000404065.3. Taxonomy (NCBI): domain Eukaryota; kingdom Viridiplantae; phylum Streptophyta; class Pinopsida; order Pinales; family Pinaceae; genus Pinus; species Pinus taeda. The sequence goes on from APFE031124601.1 coordinate 268,774, forward strand.
AGTCTCTATAGTGCATGGCTGTCTTTCTTTGAATTTTACTGTTTCCGTTGCATTTTCTGTTGAATTTTTCTCAGTGTAATTATTCAATGATAACGGTGGCATAAGTACTGTGCGAAAATTCATTAGGAAATAATTCTCTGGCAGAAAATTGTATCTACTGTGCATCTCGTAGAAATTCAACATAGTTTTCCACCAGTATGACTTAATCTCATGATAGGCACTGTCTACACTCTTGAGTCTTCCTTACAAAGCATTGTTTAAGAAAATCCACTCTATTCATAGGTGCTTTCCAATATTCAGTTGTTAGCTGTAGGAATTGATCCTATGATGCAGATCTGTGTATCATGAGTTGAAAAATTCAACATCAAATAGGCACAACAGCTGTAAATCTACATTTCTGGAACATTTTCTGAAAACAATTCATTATATGTTTACAAATCTTTACCAAACAGCCAGAAACAGGGAATCACCCTCAAACCATTTGAGGGAATCCACAAAGGATCTTCAGAACTGAGATTCTGGCAACAAAGATTATGTCTCATATTAGGCATATTACCGACAAGTTTTAGGGAGCACTAAATTGTGTTTATTAACAAGTAGTTGGTAAAACTACATGCACAAAGACACTGTAACATATCTACTATCCTGACTAAATCATATATGCATCGTCTGCATGAGGCCCAACTAATTATTCAACAACAATAACAGTTGAGCCAATAATAGAAGTGTATATGTGTATATGTCCAAGTGCACAATTTTAGTAGATGAAAAGTATATTTATTTATCTAATTTCTTATTAAGGAAAATCTTCATTTTCTAAAGTAGATGCATTTATTTTGCCAGTAAAGAATTTCTGCATGCATTTCAGCAATCACATTGCAGACATGGGTTCTGTGTTTGACTTTGATAGAAAAGAAGATCCACAGTTTCCAGGGCAAGGCATTCAAAATAATTGATTTTTTTAAGCCAAGACCTACAATGGACATGAAAAATAATAAAATATGCATGTACAGATGTCATACAATTTTTTAAACTGAACTGAATTTAACTGAAATATAGATACTAGCATCCATGAGGTAAATATTGCCTCCTGGATGAAAGAGATACAGAGACGACAATTATAATTAAAAGGGAATGGTATATAACCTGCAATGAAGGGTTAGAGGGATGAGAAAGGTAATGTTCATGAATAAATCTCCTGTCTGAACAAATATATATCACATGCAATGTGAGAGATTACCTTATTGTTTTCCATCCCATTTCCAATCTTCTCCGAAGAAACGCGTAGCACATCTCTTTCTGCTTCGGGAAACACATTGTCCACTGACTCTTCATCATTCCATAGATCAGCGACATTACATGGGTTTGGAAAACTCAAGTTACTTTGGCCCTTGGGAAATAAAGAAGAGTTAATATTCTGCCTGTTGGAAGTTGTAGAAAGCTCCAACATCTCTTTCCAGGATGGTGAGTTGGTTTCTGTCTCTAGTAGTTCTCCTGGCTTCTGATGCAAAGAACACTGGCCAAAGTATGCATCTGCAGAAATGTAAAATTTATCAGATCTAAAAGTAAACAAGACATATGCTAGAAGCCAATACCAAAAATAGCAGAAGAGTACATACCAGGTCGAAAAGAAAATAGAAGAAGAGGATGGAAGAAGTTTCATGGCACTACTCATGAGAAATTGTTTCAAACATGGAGAAATAGTTTCAAACCAGGATACGTCTATGGAATATACATTAGCACGGATCCATCTTAACCCTGGGAATACTAAGCACCAAGAGGGATTTAAAAAATAAAAATTAAAGACAAGTGAAAACCTCTCAATGCTTAAGAGATCCAGGAAGATCCAGGGTTAAGATGGAACTATGCTAGTTTATTTAATTAGAATATTTTCACCAGGATACATGTAGAGAACATATGGTTGCATAGATCCACTTTAACCCCAGACTTATCAAGCACCAAGAGGGATAAAAATAAAAACCCCTCTCAGTGCTTAAGAGATCCAGGATTAAGATGGAATCACATGCAGACAACCAAATAGATGTGCAAACTTATACACACATGTAGTTTGTAGGCTAAGATGCCCCATGTGTAGATTCATGAAGAATGTGCAATAGATGCTCCATATGGGATGTGTAATATGATCCCAAGGTAAAAATAGTGGTGTAGAACCAAGTAGATGCTCCAAATATGTGGGCAACCCCAAGAAATGGCATAGGAATATGTCCAAGGTGACCACATCAAGTGGATAGATGCATTAAATGGTGGAGTGCTCAAGTAAAGCATGTCAAATCATTGAGTTTAGGCTCCAAGGTGTAACCAACCTCAAACTCTCCAAGTGGCACATGTGGCCCCAACTATCCATAGATTAAGATAGATGAGATAGATCTCAAGGTAGAAGGTATAGTAGTAGCAAATAGACATGATAGATCCAGTGCCAAGTCATCAATGCTTAACAACCTCCACATGCATGGAACAATCCTTATCTAATAGCCTTGATCCATAAGAAACACCATAACATGTGTGCAAGCAATGGAATGCTCTATTAGAAACTAGAATAGAATGTATTTCCATCAAAAATGTAATTTCAACCTTAAAACATAACAAAGAAGGCAAGTGCTCTCGTGCTAGAAACCAATCTGTGCAACAAGGAGTGGTTGGCCCCTCTACTCAAAACATAAGATGATGTAATACCATGAAGAAGTAGAGCGCTCCACTAAACCAAGTGTCTATCCAATAGCAGATGACCTCAAGACCTCAATCGACACATAAAACCCGAGGGTGGCCTCTCCCAAGGTGTCGTGTCATCCATCTTTATCAAAGTGTTGAAAAGCCCCTGTACATTGTGCCAAGCACTAGAAATCCATCAAGAATGGGAGTGTCCACCAAGATGAGGTGTCTATTTCATCATGTATAAGCTTATTGTAATATCCCCAATTTTGATTTTCAGCATTAGAGATGAGTTTGGGGATAGGACGCAATTCCAGAATTGGGACTTAGGAGGAAAAGAAAATATTGCAGCTCTAGTGGAAAGTGGGGACAAGAAGAAAGAGAAATTCGACCCAAGGAGGGAACTCGAACTCTTGGAAGAGAGAGGAAAGAGATGGGAGTGTGAATTAAGAAGAGAGAGAGAGTGGGGACCACAAAGAGAGAAGGAGCCACGAATTATAAATAGAGCAAGAGGCCCCTATTTTGGCCATTCATTCATCTATTCTGAAACTTGTCTTTGACATAGCACACGAGCGGAAGCCAAGTTTGCAAGTGTTGTTTAGCACACGAGTGTCTCCGAGCGGAGATCTCAACCCTTGCTTTGGTGGACTTCGAGTGCCAGCCCAAGGAGAGAGTTCTAATTAGTCCCAAATCGTACCAGGCTCCAGCAGTAGGGATGTTGAGTTACAACAACAAGGAAAATAGCAACAGGGAGGCTGAGTTACAGCAACAGGAAGAGTAGCAGTAGGGAGGCCAAGTTACAACATCGACGAAAGTAGCAACAAGGAGGCCGACTTACAGCAGCAGGGAAAGTTATAGCCACAGTGCTTGGAGGAGACACTTGGGAGTTGAGGAGTGTTAATTTTAGGTATGTTCTAGGCTGAGAGAAAATTTACTTCAATTTTCCATATTAGCTCAATATCAATTCCAGATTAGCAATCACATTTAGCATGATAGTAAAATGCGATAGAACATAAACATAAATCGCAGAAAACAAGCCAAGACAAGAGGACACAAGATTTGGCGCTAGCCAAGGACAAATCCCAATGTGGGGAAACCTTTGATCAATTCTTCTTATGTTCTTCAATAGTTCAGCACAGAGAGAGATAGTACATATACATCAGAAATCAACATTTTGACTTGACAAAATAAGAGCGATCTTCACTAAGAAGATAACACATGAGGTAGTTGATCTGAACTCAAATGAAGGCATACTGCTTCAACTGATTCTCCAAGGTGATTCCATCACCATGTTGCACCCATCATAGTGTTGCACCCATCATTGTGTTGCTCCCATCACTGAGATGCAACCATCACTATGTTGCACTTCATTACACTATGTTGCACTCATCATACTGCATACAATCATCAATGCACATCACCCATCATGCTTCACTTCATTACACTATGATGCACTCATCATCATTATGTTGCACCATTGTCATGTTGCACTATGCTGCACCATTCATCACCATGTTGCACCATTGTCATGCTGCACTATGTTGCACCATTCATCACTACGCTGCATCATTAATGTCACCTACATCATGTTGTATCAAACTTCAATCCATCCATGATATAGTCAACAACAGACCTTAAATGGTTGTGGTGATCCAAGAGAGGTTCCAACACTACCACACTGATTTGTGCAACCCTTAATGCTCTATGTTGTTGGATATGGCCTACGACCTAGCCCAGCAGCAAGATAGGTCTACACACATCACCCAACTTGACCCTTGAACAACTCATCCTAGACAGACTTGTTAGATCTTCACTTGAGCCTGCACCACTGTCAAATCCCAAGCTATCTAGGCTCCTTCTATGACTACACCTAGTCACCGAGATCCTATGCCCAAGTCTGTGGCATATGCGGAGAGTGTAACAGCGTGTAGGATTTTCCTTAGGACTGCATATAGGTGCCTTTATTCATGCCAGCGTTAAGCCTTCTTCTATGACTGTGTTAGGGCTACTTCCATGGTAGCATTTGGTTTCTAATGACAACGTTAGGGTCTGTCTTTAGGCCTCCTTTATACAGTGATCAGCCCTCCTATTCTCTATGGCTAGGGCATAATATGACCCTCCTAACTCGGTGTCTAGATGTTTCTTCTAGAACAGTGTTTAGGGTCTTTGTTTAGCCTCTCCTAGCTGTGATTCCAAGACTATAACATCGTTAAGGATTCTCCATCATGTGATTAGGGCTTGTTGTAGGATCTTCAAGAGGACCCTTTTTCCTCCACGTATAGGACTTCTTCTAGACTGTAATATAGGACACTTCATGGCAGCATTAGGGCTTTATTAGGGCAGCATTAGAAGCCAATCATCATAACTGTGTTGGGCCTTCATCTCCATGCTAGCATTAGGAGCTAGGGCATCTTCTTTAGGGTTGCGTAGATCCTTCTTTCCCATGACAGCATCTAGGGCAGCATATCATTTCAAGATCTCTCCTCCCAGCAAAAGCCAAAGTGGAGAGGAAGAGATCACAAGAGGTGTGTGTCAAATGACTTGCAAGCCACCTCTTTTTATAGTAAAATGTTGAGGATAGATGGGGGCAATTTGGTTGTTGGCCGACCTTGACGAATTGTCGCATAACACATATAAATTCATATCTCCATGATACATGTCGGAATCGGATGATCTTTAGATCAATCCTACACCTCTCAACGAGAGGAGTCCAAGAAAAATATCAGCTACCATAAATAAGAAGACCCACATGGAGTTTGGCCCTAGTTGCCAATTTTAACATGGAGTGAAGGGAGTTTGGGCCTAAAACTTGAGGTGGATTCCGGGAAAGTGTTGTGGGGGCTTTCCTAGCATTTTGGCAAAGCAGCAAACACAGCATTTGCTACAGGGTACATCTTTTGCTTGTAGAGGAGGGCCAAGAATTTGGGGTCAATTTTGGAGCATCAAAACTAGGACAAACCCTTTCTAGGTTTTTATGGGTTTTTGACAAGGACCTCAGAAATAATTTGGCAAAATTTTCTAGGCAGATTTGAGGGATCAAACAGGGTTGCCAATTCAGCCAGCAGCTAGAGGAGCTAGGGGAAATAGGGCCGAATTTCCAAAGTCATGCATTGGCCAATTCCTTTGTGGGTTATTCTAGGTATTTGCTGGAGAGGTCGGGGTTAATTTCCAAGAATTTTTTGAGCATTGGAAAGGATCCTAGCAACATATCCATTCATCCAATAGTGTATTTCAATTTTCTAGGCATCTTCAGAGCAAAGCTTGAGTAGCATAACAGCGTTTTGGTGGAGGGTGTCTTATTTGTCATTTGGGGCTTTGCTAACTTGCCTTGAGCAAGCCCAAGTGCATTCCCTCCAACACCTTATTGTACACCCATCTTTATTAATAAAACGAGTGTAGCAGCCTAGTTTTTGGTGCAATTTTATGGTTTGATTGTGTGTTCACTGCTTATGGCATTTTTGTCTGTTTGTTTTGCATATTTACTATTAATTTTCCTTAAGGATATTATTGTGGTATCAGAGCCATAATCTTGGCTCATCCTGTGGGAGATTAGAATCAAACAACATGGCGATAACCTTGAATGAGGTCATTAGGATGCAACAAATGATGATTGATGTGGGGGAGAAGTTGATTCATTCCACAGTTGGAAATCCGGACATGATTGCAACTGATGTGGAGTTACAGGGAGCAAACTGGAGAGCATAACAATCACTGGGTCATGGCATTGAGGCGTCGCTCTCTTTTTGGGAACTGTGTGAACTAAGGGGCATGCACAAACCAATGGAGATTCAGTGGGATTTTGCAGGGATGATGAGGAGTATTAAGAAAGAAGATGAAAGAGTAGTTGAAGGGACCATGGTTGGCAAGGAGACAGTTAAGCATACACCCATTGATGAGTCGTCATCCATTATTGAGGTATCCATTGATGAAGTATCCAAGATTGTGACCGAGTTCTCAGGTGATAGCAATGCACCACGGGTTGATGAGGTGTCGAAAGACAACTCCACCATTGTTGAGGAGCTGATAGGTACAAAGGCCTCCAAGTCCATGACAGAGTTGTTAGACGACAATACCCTGCAGCTGACTGGTGAGCATGTCTTGCGTGTTGGGTTGTCTATGGAGGAGCAGTTGGAGGCTCATGTTGAGTCCATGATGGAGGAGGATGTGTAGCCATCCTTTGGGGTAGTCATTGATGAGGGGCAGCAGAGAGGCCACGTGTTGGATTTTCAGCACAGTTCGCTTCAGAGGCACACTGATGGGATCTATAGCGTTATTATCCCACCTTTATGCATTGGGTGAGGGAGGCAGAATTGTCCAGAGTCCAGACAGGCCAGGTTAGCAAGACTGAGCAACATGAGATGAGTATGACACCGCATCATCTTGGAGGGCTTTTTCCTTCCACAGGGGATTGTACATTCGACCCCTCCTTTGGGATTGGATGGCAAGAGGTATTGAGTTGGTACCCAATGGACCAGGTTAGGCAGTTGGATGCATCCATGGCCACAGTTCAACAGAGGCCAAGGATTACCAGAGGGACTCGAGGTTCAAACTGTTTTTGGGATCCAAGTGGGATTTCCCATCACATCATAGAGCTGGTAGGTGATGGTAGTAGCCACATGATGGATTTGACACAAGAAAATCCCTGGCATTCTATCCAAGATGTATGATCCATCAATCATGCCAAGATGTTACATTAAAACCCTATGTCACTAATAATATGCCAAGTGTGCACTCACCAAGAGGATTTGTTTATCATGTTAAATATCACTGTAAGATTACAACAGACACAACACGAGCTAGGGTGTTCCATCAGAAACTCACCTTCCCACTATTGAGAAATCAAAGTTCTTGTAGATTAGGGTTGATTTATTTTTCATGATAATTACTTGTGAGAGTTTGTTGGCTTATTATTATTATATTATGTTCTTCATCAAGAAATTATCAAAAATGTACATGAAGATCACAAAAAAACACAAGACATAGGCTCCAAGCCAGGGCCAAAACCCCACGAGGGGGAAAACCCAAACAAATGCTCTTCTTATAGAATCAGATCAAAGTGAGATATCCAAGACTCATGACCATGACAAAAACTTCAATCCTCAAGATGCCAAGTCAATCCCTCCTTCCACACAACAAAATCATCAGTAGCTCAAAGACTAGCAACATGTGCAGCAGTAGGAAAAAAAATTCAAAAAGAGATGTGTCATGGCAGAACTTCCACAAATTCAAGCTCAAGAAAACCCTTCTTTACATGTGCAAATTTCAGACTTCGATCCCCCTTGACTTTGCCATCCTTCTATGCTTTATTTCATAACAGATCATGTGAAAATCTTGTCCAATGAATCCAAATTATCCTCTATTTATATTGTCCAGAGGGTTTTGAACAAATGTCTCTTCCTTGGATAGGGCTGACTTGATAGACAAAGCCAACTTGGCATCTTGAGGTAACTTTGACTCAAATTACATATTTAAGAAAAAAAATATCATTTCTTTACAAGAAGTTCAAATAGGACTTTGACTCTTTGACTCAATAAATCCTAGAAGCATGAAGAACATGCTTAACTAATAAAATGATAATAATAATAATAAAAAAAAAAAATTGCTTTTTACATAAAATACATAATGATACAAGCACAATGATAATGAAGACCAAACCTAGTTACACTTTTCAAGACTCCCTCTTAACTAGGGAGGTATTCATAATTACACAATCCGATACAAGGATATTCTCAATTTGAAATATTCTCATAAGAAGAGTTCGGATTGATAAGCCATCATCAAGCATCAACATCATAACCAACATTGTCAATTTGAAATATAGCAAGGCCTTGACTAACTAGCTCTAACTCTCCACAAGATTAGAGCACAATGCTAGGAGGCATACATTTGGACACCAACATCACTGCCTCTCAATTTTCAAAGGCACACACCACACCCATATGTTCACCAGGTATGTCCTTATAGGACTATTCTTATCTTGGATTCCCAATCCTCAAAGAATATCGACTATCTTTGACTACTCTTATCTCGGATTCCCAATCATCAAAGAATATTTGTCCTCTTTGACTACTCTTATCTTGGGTACCCTGCCCTATCCTCAAAGAGTATCGGTCCTCGAGACTACTCCTATCTTGGATTCCCAATCCTCAAGAATTATTAATCCCAAATGCTTATCCAATCCTCCATTCTCCCTATCAGTGCCTTCACTAGACTTACGACTGTTGGTATTGGCCTAGTGCATGACATATGGAGAATACAGTGTCCATCATCACTCCCTCTCAACCAGGGAAGAGATCCTTACTCCCTCTCAACCAAGGGAGACACAACCACAGGCTTCAACTTGTCTTATTCATCATCTACTTGCTCTTCTGTGGAGATCTTAGTAGTAGCTTATAAGGCTTCTAGATCTTTGCAAAGCTTCTTGACTCTTAATAACATCATATCATATCGAGCTTCAACCTTTGACAACTTTGTCATCAAAATGGTATATCTAACATCTTCAAGGAGCCAAACTTCCTCACAACTACTAGCACATGCCTTCTTCCATCATAATAGAGTTTTGCCTCATATTCTTCAATAAGTCACATCAGCTTTCCATATATCAATTTTTCCCTCATGCTCTTCCAAGCCATCAAAAGTGTTGTCCACACAATCCATGTGCCTTCAAAGAAAATCAAACAGTTGTTGGATCATCAAACAAGTTATCTCAACTGCTATCTTTCCAGCCTCTTCACATACTTCAGCGATATGTCCTTCCAGGGAGCCAAACCATATTCCGTCATTATTAGAGTTTCCAAATCACAATAACTTCTAGTCAAGGTGCGAGATTCTTCATGTCAAATTCTGCTACTTGCTCCTTCTGCGATCAACATTCCTTTGCATTGTCTATCTTCATATTGCAACAAAGTTTTGCTTCATGCTCACCAATGTGTTCTAAGATTTAATTAATATCATATCCATCAAGGTCTTTACAGTTCCCTCTTTCCATCTGAGGCAAGCGAACTTCTTGCCCTCTAATTGACTTCCTTGATGTAAGCTTCGAACTACTCCCTTCTTCTTCATCTTCATGCTTTGCGACATTCTTCCACTTCTTACATCTGCTAGTCAAGCTTTAGATGGAACTTATCTTGACCTGCAACCTATGTTAGAAGACCATGAAAAAACAGAAAGGACAAGGGGCAAATATAATAAACAAGGATATATAATTACTTATATTTTGAGAAGGATTATCTCCCTCTTAATCTTGGACCTATTCACCAACCTTGTTCTCACATTAAACATCAAGG
>APFE031124601.1:283065-298161 GCA_000404065.3 Pinus taeda
TTGCATGGAAGTTACCATACAAACCAGTGCCACTGAAGTATCTGCCTATTTCAAGGCGCACAGCTGCACATTCCTCCCTGTCAGGTACCAATTTTTCTAATGCTTTTAGATATCCTCTAGTTACCTCTGGATCTAAATGGGGTTTGGTCCTAAACCCACCCCCTGCTGCAGGTTGGCCCAACCAAGACGTAGAGTAGTATTTTGGCGTAAGGATATACGCCAAGCAATGTAGTGGAAGATTAAGTCTATTCCACCGTTCACACACACAATCGTGAATCAGCTTGTACAAGTTGGGATCTCTGTTATGAACAACATCTTTTATTTGCCCCAACATGGTGTCCATCTGCTCATACACCTCGCCAATCACTGGTTTGTCTGTATCTGCAAACCGAATCATGTGATAAATGGGCTTGGTGAAATCCAAAACTTGCCTCACACTTGTCCAAAATTGGCCATCAAGAGCGGCCTCCTCCACCATTTCAAAACCTCCCCTGTCAGCTGCATTTGTAGCCCTTTCCTTCAATACCTGCTAATGTGGACTTGATACCATGCTAGCCATTGACTCTCTTACCTTCAAAAGGCGCTTGAAGGTGAGGTAATAGCTACCAAATCTCGTCTTCGCAATCTTCAACAACTCCAATCTCGAGTGACTGCGAAAAGGCCATGGGTATTGCTATGATTTGTAATAAATTTTATCATTTTTTTGCCTTTCTTGTACAAATCACCAATCCATTGGTATTGTTCATTTTTGTTCTTGACAATATCATGCAACAGAAAGTTCAATGTGTGAACCAAACATCCAGACCAAAATATATTGGGGTATTTATCCTCAATAATTGCTCCCGCTACCCTACAATTCGCAGCATTATCAGTGATGACTTGGATGACATTGTATGGCCCAATACGGTCAATTGTTTCAAGTAATGCTTCTGCAATGTTGATGGAGGCCTTGAACTTGTCTGAGTAATCATGTGCAGTTAGAAAGATTGGACCATTAACAGACACAGCCAGAACACTTATCAATGGCTTGCCTTTTACATTTGTCCATCCATCAGATACGATGGACACCCCATGCTCAGTCCAAGCACTTGTCATTCTATTCAAAGAATGTGATATTTTTTGCTTTTTCATTATCAAGGCCAACGGTTCTTGCCTTGTCATACCCAGGGCTCTTGTATCCTTTAGGGGCATCATTTATGGCCGAAACCATTTCGTGCCAATAGGGTGAGCGAAGAACGTTGAATGGTATCCCACATGCATAGAGAAACCTGTAAACCTTTGAATCCACATCATTCCTACACCCCTCATCAAGGAAATCTGATATGGTTCTACGCCTTAAAGATGATGACCCTGAGCCTCCATATCCACTGCCTTGGGAGGAGGCTGAAGGAGTTCTTTGTGATTGTGAGCTTGGTTCAAAGAAACCCCTTGATTTTTTTGATTTGTATTGGGCTTCCTCCTCCTCCCTTATGTATTTGGCTCTATCCGCTGTTGACACCGCTGCACAAGTTTTGATTCCTATTTGTTTCTCTCCATCCCATGGCCTTTTCCCGCAGAGGTGTTTTCTAGCACGGGTGTATGAACCTGTGTAATCAGTGTTGCAATGGGGGCAATGAAATTTAGTGGTTCCACCCCCTCTCCCTGTTTCAGCCATGTGAACATATTTCCACAATGGGGTTTGGTCTTGTTTAGTTTTTTGAGGGTCCTATTCACCCTCCTCCAGCTCCTCCTCACCGGGGTTTTCACCAATTTGACTTTCTCCAGCTTCTTTATCCCCCTCTTCAATTTGCCCCCTCTGTTTCCTACTCTCCAGCACCATAATAACCATAAAAGGGACCAGGAAGAGGAAAATGCCCAGAAATATAGTCAGGTCCATGGTGCTTGATGTTTGTAGGGTGTTGATTCAAGAATCTGCAAATGAATTTAATTTATTGGGATTAATTAACTTAATTTATTAATTTAATTCAAATTCATAATTTTAAAACTCAATAAACTAAATTAAATTGACTAAATTACTACCTAACTAAATTAAACTAGCTAAATTAGCTAAATTACTAAGTTACTTACCTCTGCAGGCTTGCTCCTCACTCCTCGCTCTTCAGCACTTGCTCCTTGCTCCTTTGCCAAGCTCTTGCTCCTCAGCTCTTGCTCAATGGTGATAATGAAATTTTTTTTATGCCCTTTGGGCTTTTAAAACAATTTTTTTTTTTTTAATTTAGTTTTTTTTCAAGTCTGTGGATTTTTTTTCCGCGTAACCGCTCCCGACACGGTTCGAATCGCTCCCGGAGCGATTTTTTAATGCCCGGGAGCGATCGCTCCCCGATCACTCCGGGGCTAAACATCGCTCGGGGAGCGACAGGAATCGCTCCCTAGCGCGCTCCGGAGCCGCTCCCGCCCGGAGCCGTCGGGAGGGGTTCGATGGGGGGGGGGGTGGCGCTCCCCCGCAACTATGTACTAGGGTTACTGTGAAACTTTATTTGATCAATGTCATCATAAAACACATGTTATAGCCATATAACTTGGTTATCATGAGATTCTTTGTTATACATTACTTGCCAAGAAACTGCCATATATCATGTATGCAATTCAGTCATGTTATGTCTAACTGCAAAGTCGTTGTCTACACATCATGATGTGAACCATAGAAAGAAATACGAGGCACTGAAAAATTGAACGTGTGCACAAAGATTTGTCAACGAGTCTATTCAGAATGCGACCCAACGAGCCAATGCGAGCTCCTATCACTGAGTGTATGTGAGATCCATTACGGAGTACATAGCATGGCGCAAGCCAACCACAGAGACATTTACCATAGAAGTGCAAGTTTATATACCACATAGTGTAGAGAAGTGTGAAATCCATACGCCACAAAGTAAGACGTGCCACACAGAAAGTATAGAAGTAATGCCATACATGGAGTATATATGCGAGTCACTAGAGCATAGAAAGAGCCACTGCAAGCTACAAGAATGTGTGAGATACGGTATTACTATTATACGTACCATAGAGATATAGAAGCAATGCCACTGAGATATCATTGTATCAAATTATATCGCTCAGGAGTTGAGCGATGCCACTATGTTATGCGTGAGTCACAGTTAAGACAAATTTGAGCCATTGTTAATTAGATACAAGACTCCACAGATATGTATGCACATTGTGTATGTAATGTCAAGCGACTGTAACCTGATATCAATATAATTTGATGCCACTATATGGGGTATACGAGCTACATAGTGTAATGCCATTGTATGGGATATACGAGCTACATAGTGTAATGCCACTGAAAGCGATGCCATAGAGAGATAACTATGCCACTATTGGAAAGCGATGCCATAGAGAACCAAAGCCATAAAAACAAAAGTGATGCTCTGAGCCATTGGAAAAAAACGAGCCATAAATAGTGCGATCCTCCATAGAATAGATTCGAATCCCCATAGTATATAACTGAGCCACAGATCTACGAGAGCAAGTCACAGATCTAAGAGAATGAGCCACATAATAGAATCAGGAATGCGAGCCTCGGTCAACGAACAGAGAGTATAAGTTTCGAACATGATGATGATGATGATCTTGTTTTAAATGTAGTGATAATTGTTACAACAATGATGAGAATGCCAACAAAGTGTGATCTTCAAACTACCATCCTTCAACCTTAGCTCTAATACTATGTTGAGAAATCAAAGTTCTTGTAGATTAGGGTTGATTTCTCTTTCATGATAATTACTTGTGAGAGTTTGTTGGCTTATTATTATTATATTTTGTTCTTCTTCATGAGTGGAGTTGTCAATCATGAGTGGAGTTGAATGCACTTGTTTCACCTGCAAATCTTCCATAATTTTCCTGAGCCACACAATTTCTTTTGTTGCTTTAGTTGTTCCCACATATTCTCCCCTGTTGTGGAATTTGTTGGAACTGATTGTTTGCGTGACCTCCAGGATTCAGCTCCTAATCCAAGACTCATAGCATAACCTAAAGTAGATGCCCCAATTTCTTTATCTCTATCAAAGTTTGAATTAGAGTACCCAATCAAGCTGAAGTCGCCCACCTGTGTATTATACTTAAGTCCAAAGTCTTGAGTTCCCTTCAAGTACTTTAAAACTCTTTTCGTAGCAGACCAATGTCCCTCACAAGGCTTTTGCATAAACCTGGAAAGGATTCCAACAGCAAATGAAATGTTTGGTCTAATAATATTCAAGTAGTTGAGACTTCTTACAAGTTGTCTATACTTTTTTACATTCTCAAATTCTTTTCCTTTAGTGGATGTGAGCTTTAAGTTTTGTTCCATTGGAGTAGTCAAAGGATTGCACTCAACCATGCCAAACTTATTCAACAGATCTCCAATGTACTTCTTCTGAGAGAGGAATATAAACTTTGGATGTTGAGTTACTTCAATACCAAGATAGTAGTGAACATACCCCAAGTCAGTCATTTTAAAACCTTTCCTCAATTCCTTCTTTATGGATGCAATATAGCTCTCATTGTTCCCTGTCATCAAAAGACCGTCTCCATACACCACAAGATATACAACTATTTTTCCAACTTTCTTGACAAACAAAGTTGCATCATCAAGATCATAATGTTTAAAGTTGAGTTTCAGAAGATGCTTTGTTAACTTCTCGTACCAGGTTCGCGGTGGTTGCTTGAGGCCATACAAGGATTTTACAAGATTGTATATTTTATGTTCTTGACCCTTCACAACAAATCCTTCTAGTTGGGACATAAAAACATTCACTTTCAGATCTCAATTCAAGAAAGCAATTTTTGTAGCCATTTGATGGACTTTCCAACCATTTTGTTTTGCCAGGGCAAAGAGTGTCCAGATGGTAACCCATTTTGCTGTGGGGACAAAAGTCTCCTCATAGTTGACCACTTCCTTCTATGCAAAACCTTTTGCCACAACCCTGGCTTTGTGCTTGTCAAGTGAACCATCAACTTTATACTTGTTCTTGTAGACCCACTTGCAAAAAACCCTTTCAAATTCTTCTTCTATTAGATTGTCTTCGAATGTTCAGCAGGGAGATACAATGTTCCAATTCATGAACAAAAGAGTCTATCCAAGAGATCTACCAACCGATATACAAAAGATGAGCCTCAAAGTCAAATCTGCATTTTTTGTCAAAGTCAACAGCAGCAAATGTTGCCCTAACCAATCCATAAGTCAGTCAAACTGCTTCCAAAAGAGCTCGGTCAGCAATCAAACTACTCTGCCTCCTCTGCTGGTCAAACTTCAGTCAAAACAGTCCCAAAAAAAAGTCAAAGGAGAGAGAAGGCTATGGTCAAAATTCAGTCAACAAACCTGTGGTCAACTCAAGACAGTGCCCAGAAAATTTCAGTTCCTTCACCAAGCAATTTGGCCTCCAAAACTCGGATTTTTGCAAGTCAAACCAAGTCAAAATGCCAAGTAAAACTTTGTCAACGACTGCCCAACCAAAAAGTCAACGCAGAGAATCAGAACTAGCCTTCTTCCCTTTGCACGTGTGAACTCGGACTCCTTGCTTCAGATTTGTACGAACCAATCAAGAGAGTAGAGAGAAGAAGAGACGCGTTGATGTGATGTCCAAATGAGGTGACCTTGAAGTGTATTTATATGTGACTTTGGGGACCCATTTATGACTTTAGGTCAACTTGTACTTTTGTGATCTAGTGGCGTTTTCATTAAAAATAATATTTTTCCTTGACCGAATTAAATTATTCCAAGGGCAAAGAGGGGTTTCTTTGGATGAGGAAGGTTGTCCAATAGAGGGAATTTATCCCTGAGCTGCCAAATTAATAGACTTGACTTGGAGAGAGGCTGACTTGACAAACTTGGAGCTAAAAAATTCAAATTCCTCTCTTTTAAAAGTCCAAATGGGACTTGATTCAAGATATAATTTTCTTTTGACTCTAGCATTTAAAATATGTTTTACAATAATCAATACAAATGCATCAAGGGCCAAATATACATTATGAAGACTGACCATAGTTACAAAATTCAACAGTGCAAAGTTCAAACCTCTCTTACAGTGCAAAACTTGAGAAAAGGTTTGCACCTCGAGAGCTTTGATCTCACACACACATTGAATTCTTTATATCTCCCTATATAAAGTTGTTTTAATATTATGTTACTTAATATGGAAATTAATATATTATTACAAAATTAAAAATATAGGAAAATGTATACATTCAATTTATTTATCTTTCTATATAAAGTTGATATAAAATTATGTTACTTAATATGGACAATGAAATATTTTATTTATGATTGACGCTGAAAGTTTTATATCAATATTATTTTAGATGTTATATATAATCTCCATCTTGAGTGGTGAAGGAAGTACACATCTCCCTCGTACTGAAAAGTAGAAAGAAACTGATGGACGAGATTAGAAATTTTTACTATCAATTACTTTATCTCTTTATATATAAAGTTGATGTAATTATGTTATTTATGGTGGACATTGACGTGTTTTGTTTATAGCTGACATTGAAATATTTTTTTGCTACTAATATTTATGTACAATATTGAAAGATTTTTTGTCATTAACATTTTTTTTTTAATTTTTAATGTAGTATTATTTTATTTCTTTTAATGTAATGTTACATGACAACATCTCTCCCATACTGGGCTGTAGAGCACCTCTCGCAAAATGCTTGATGTGCCCGGTGTAATGTCAATCATAAATGTTTTTTCTGTAGAATGGTTTGTAATGCAATTTCTGTAGAATGGTTTGTAATGATGTGTTATGCTTAAATGAAAACAGTAATATTACATTCCATCTTTTATAACAAACAGATTCACATGTTCGGGCAGTGACCAAAATTCAAATTGAAGAGTAAAAGCATAAGCATGAACAGTGAGCCCACCTGGATTTTGGTGCAAAACGTCAATATCCAAGTTCTTTAAATTCTTTACATTTTCCCTTCTGTGTGGATCTTGCCCGTGGTATTTCCTTCCACGTAGAGAAGATGCAAGTATCTCTTGGTTTGAGAAACCATTTTCCAAAGTTGAAAGGTTAGATTGCAGCATTGCCATACTTGAAGCATTCCAAGGAGAAGAGATGTCCTTTTGTGAGTATCCAGAATCATCTACTTCTAGATTCAGCTCATCTCTAAGTTGTTGAAGGCATGCAATTTCCTGATTCGTCAAAGAAACAGCATCATTGGTCAAGGGATTACTGCAATCTTCATTCTTGTTTATATCATCCCCCGAGTCAAGCTCATCATTTCCCACAACCAGATTAGAACTGACTTCCTCCAGTGTTCCTGGACTGTGAATCCAAGATGACGAATATATTTCTCTGCTTCCAGTTCCATCACTTGAGTTCTGCATTTGGGTCAAAGCGGAATGTTGGGTTTGAACAGCTAAAGAACCATCTTTTGAGAAGTTGGTTAGTGAACAGGAACTGAATCTTCCCTGCAAAAGTGTTAGTAAGTGGCTGTTAATCAAACTGTATCTATAACGATACAAAACTTTCCACACACCCACAAAAGAAGTGCATAACCTAATCATTAAGAAGAAATATAGATGATACACATAACACAATCGCCATTCAAAATTGCATACATTCAATGCAACTAAATTCCAATAAGAATAGACCCCAACACCAGCTATCCCCAGGCCCAATCAGCTCACCTGAGATCCTCTTTCAAGCTATTCTCATTAAATCTATAACGTCAAAACACAACATGAAGCATATTTCAAGTTATTCTTGTCGACTCCATAAAATAAGAAACAAAATATGAAGTTAACTCAATGTAACATGAATGACTAGCCACGACACATCAAAAACAACAATCCATGAGCTCTAATATCTGTGAATCTTTGCAGCTTCTAGTTGTTTATCAGCATTAGTATATACTATATAGCCACTTTCATTTTTCATTCTCCACGAAGATGGCAGTCATGCAAAACCATGTTTCAGTTCAATCAACACTAAATAACAAGAAAGAAGGCAGGATGCTCCAATTGTATATGGAAACCACTTGCAAAGAAGAGAAAACACATGGGAGATGTCAAAGCAGAAAACGTGTAGAAAGATCAGAAGTAAATGAAAATGAATGTGAAGATCAAATTATAATATGTTTCTATGCCTGCAAAACAAATTCAGAACTTATTCTTGGACAAAGAGCAAGGAAAGAAAATAACAAAAGCATTTATGAAACAAGTTCCTTTTTTATTTGGAAAGAACAAGAAGAAAAATGTAAAGACATATTCCATAGAAATGGCAACAAAACTAATGCTATGTGCAAAAGCAGCATTATTTGTACATACAGGTAATCGCACAATTCAAGGGTTTTCATAACATTCATATTTCTGATGATTATGTAAGGTCAAGGAGTTCTTGAGAATGAATTTTTCGAATTTAGTGTGGCATAGCTCTGTGAAAATATTTTTCTCTCCATTCAACATGAGAAAGAAAGCAGGGCATACCTCCGTAACTTCTCTGTAATGCACAAGAACAATATGCTCAAAGGACCTGCAAAGATACAGCATTTATTGAAGCTGTCATCCATGCTGCATATTCATATAGCAAGAAATCATAAAGTAAACACTGTAAAAAAATATCACAGGGACTCCAAAGAGTAGGTATAAGAACAGAGCAATTTACTGTGTACAATTTATGCGTATTTTAGGCATGACTTGAGAGCAGCGGTTGCAGTTTTCAACAAGTAAATTACGATAAGTATTACTCTAAAGGGCTCAATTCCTATAATTTAACTAATAAGCAAAGCTTGCAATTAGTTGTGAAAAGTATGATGCTTATGTGACAGACAACCAAACTTAATTTTGTGGAAACTGGACAGTGGATTAAAAATGGGGTTTCCAGAACATATCTGACCCATGGAGTTGCATTTTGAAAAATAACTTTCATGAATCATACAATGAGTATACTCATAAGCAGTTTTGTCCCAACCAATGTTATCAGAGGCACACTGACTGTTAGCTAAAACGACTAAACTGGCTAGTCAGGCCAGTTTTGGGGTTTCCCGTGCAGAACCAAATCCTCAGGTTGAAAATGCCCGGTTTTGCTCTGAAACAGTCAAAACCAGTCAGAACTAGCCGGTTCAAGCCAAAACTGGTCAGAACCAGCTGGGTTGACTGGTTTCGTACTAGTGAACTATTCACCCAAGGAAACTGAAAATTCAGATGTTTCTGTAGTTTGATTTGATAGTAGACCATAGTATGATTATTTCTGGACTTTGCACGCCATTTAGAGCCTCAATATACATTGTGGTTTTATTTCAGTTCAGATATGTCCTGCACTTAGTGCCCTTTTGCTATATTCACCCTTACAATGCTATATACATGAGAAGACTTGCATATTTGTGTCTAATGGTTTGGATCGCATTGGTGTATATGATATATATTTTTTAATCAAAATTTGAATATTTCATGTATTTTTTGGTTGACCAGCTATTGTGTTTGGTTTGTACCAGTTCCACTCCAATTTCAATGTAGTTCCAATTTTGGGGGTCAATCCGTTTGGTCACTGATCTGGTTCTGGTAACACTGGTCAAGTTATCTGTCATTTCAGCAGAGGTACATATGTGCACATCTTCATTTTTGGCAGCATCATTGTAAGCCCAAAGGATGCAAGTAAAAAGCCTTGTAGGCCATGAGGAGGCTATGTATTATGGTATCCTAGGTCTATTATGATTGGCCATGCCCAGTCCCGCTTGTAACTGTTGATTTTTTGTGTAGCATAAGGAGGTATTCCAGCATGCCAAAAGGTCACTTGCGTCGGCCTAGAAAATTTGTGAAAATTAAAATAAAGTTTTGTTTTTTGGGCATCATATAGGCTCAAAAAGGACAAGTCAGCTCCACCATGAAAGGGTGTGTCCCTTGGTCAAAATTCACCCATTCGACTTGTATATATACGATGTGACACTTCACCTTGATCAATCAATCATCACATCCTCTCTCTTCTAGAGCAGCCGCACGTGGTAACAGATAGAGACCGAATTCACTGAAAGTTGACTGAATTTGAGTTTGACTGAGTTTGACTGAGTTTGACCATTGACAAGAGTTGGCTGCAGGACCGAGCTTGATTGCAGGCCAAAATTTTGACTGTTGACCAGCACTGACTTGTGTATTTTTGGCTGGTTTGACCAGTGTTGAATTGCTGAAATTGACCAGGTTTGACCAGTATTTGGACTTGGATTTTGGCACAGATTTCTAGACAATTTGGATTTGTAAACCTTGCTGCAGAATAATTTCTCCTAGAAGAAAAGTTGTTGGGTTGTCTCCCAAGTTTCGTTTTTGGAAGGGGAAAATTGTTCTCTATTGTGCATGGCTGTCCCTTTATGATCTTACTGTTTTCGCTGCATTTACTGTTGAAATTTTCGGTGCACAATTGCTCAATGATATCAGTGGCGTAAGATAAATTGTTAAACATCATTAGGTAGTAATTATCAGAACATATAATTGGTTTCTACCATCTTGTAGAAAATTCAACATAGTATCCTAAAGTCACCCTAAGAGACAAGTGTTCAATAGCTTGACTAGATTTTCTGAACTGTTGCCAAATGTTCCCAAGTCTCAAAAATGGAAGACAAGTTTGAGAAGGAAGCTATTCTAGAGGCAGGGAGCTGACGAGAAAGTCTTTATTTCTGCTCTTCCAGGCACTATTACCAATAGCAGTGATGTTTGGTTAGTGGACAGTGGGTCTTCTACGTGTTGCCACCTAAATCCACGCCTGGGCTAACGTGGAGAAAATATTTAACTCCACTTGGTGTAGCCCTGGGAGCAAGTCTCGAGTTGAGTAGTTGTCACTCAAATCTCAGCTCCTCTGTCTACGCTAACTCCTAGTGAAGCCAAGGGGGTGGACCTTATGAGACAAAAAGGCTAAGGCTTGACTTAAGTTAAGTTAAATTAAATCAAGTTCTAGGAGTTAAATGAAATTAGACAAGATACATTCAACCATCAATTAATGAATTGCAGCATGTAATCTTCAAAGCATGTAAAATGATGTCACAAGTAAATTGCCATAAGTGTTGAATTTTGTAACTATTGTCGGTCTTCATAGTTAATATTTTAGACCTTGAAATATATGTAATAATGAATTTAAGACATGTTCTTCATGTCGGTTTCAAAAGAGAAAATTTTGAATTTTGAATTTTTGGCTCCAAAGTTGTCAAGTCGGCCCTCCTTCAAGTCAAGTCGGCCCCAGTTGAAGTGGCACCCATCTAGCCATCCAGAACTCTATATATACTCCACTCGTCCTCCTCCACAACGCAGAAATTCAGATCACATAAGAAAAGATATCTTCTATCCATTCAAGCGAAGAAGAAGAAGGACAAGAAAGACAAAAAACGCTGAAGGACAAAGACATCTCTAGCTTTCTCTCTCTCTCTATCTCACATGTGTGAAACTCTCCTTCTGTAGCTTTGCACGTGTGGTTTTCTGGGCAGTTTCTGGGCAGCAAGTCCAATGTAATATCCCGTTTCAGAGATATTCCCAAAAACCCCAGTAAACTCCAACCAAATACACACAACTGATATAATAACCGGGAAGCTCAAAATGATAAAAATAATAGTGGTGCAACATATAATAATGTAAACATGAAATATAAGCAGAGACTCGAGAAATGCAGAGAGAAATGCTAAGCCATTTTATTATACTGAGTAATGGAATGAGTACAGGAGGTGATCAGAAAGACGGCACCTCGACTTGCACCAGGCAAGTGAAGAAATACACTCAGAATAGCAAAGGAATGGCCTCTCTCTAAACTGTGTGGATGCTGCTGGGAAATTGTTGTGTTGCTGCTACTGTTGGAAATCAAATGAGGATTTGGGGTTGTTCCCCTCCTCAGAAAATGCTGAAACTCTGGAATCAACATCTACTCAGAAAACCCAGAAAAACCCATAAAGCTTTTCTGAAATGACCGACCCCCGAAAATCGCCCCCTTGGGGAATCACGCAATCCCTCAAGGCTCTGCGCTGCCACTAAGTAGAATCCTCCAAAATACTGCCTGAAACTCTACCAAACTCCTCCAATATGCAAGAGCTGATCTCTTGCTCAATCTCCCAGCTCAACTCCTCCACAAACCCCCAATCCAGAACTGCCCCCAGAAAAACTTCGTCCCTCTCTCTCAAGACTGCGCCAAAGATCGAAACTACTGCAACAAGAATGCTGAAACTACCTTGCCCGAGTAGGCACTCGAAGTCCCCCAGGGCTAAGGGTGAGATCTCCGAACGGAGACACTCAGTGCACTAAACAGTGTTGCAGACAGGCTAAACAGCCAGCGTGCTCCAAGTCTGAGTGACTAGCTCAAATGCTCATAACTGACTACCAAAATGAGGAGGCTCCTCTCTCCTTTATAGCATTGGCCTCTCTCAATCCCAAGGCTCACCTCCTCCAATGTAATCTCCTCTTGCCACGTGTTCCTTTTCCCATCTGCGCAGTCCCTCCAAGTGTCTGTGTGGGCCCCATCTCTGCGTGGTCCTTTGGCCCCCTTGGCTCCCCTTTAAGTCACAATGTTGTGCTACTAGGAAGTGACTTTTATTCTAAAAGTGAGTTATGTCCCCTTTTCCTCACCTTTTTATTTACAAACAACTATAGAAGGCAAAATTGAGCAAAATCGAATATTCCAATTAGCCATGCCTAATTAGGAATATTACATCCAAAGTTTTTGGTTAGAAGGGCTAAGTTTCGGGGTGTAGAGAAGAACGTCGAATTTTGGTCTAGGAAGATGAAGCAAGGTCGAGTTTGTTGGGCAGATTGGAGACTTAACAAGAGGGCAATTTGACAAGGATTGACCAGAGTTGTATTGTTGGTCAGTTTGACCTTTGTATTTGACTAGAAGAATTATGTGCATCTCTTGTTGAACTAAAGAATTTCTCTAAGGAAAAGGTTGTCGGGTTTTCCCCCCAAGTGGGTTTTCCCAAGGTAAATCTTGTGTTATCTTTGTGCATTGTGATCTCTACTATCCTACTATTTTTATGGTTGATTTTTTGAAGTGTAATTGCTTAATGATAAACTAGAAGTGCTAAAATAATATCTAGATCATTGGAAGTAATTATCAATTTCTCATAAATTAGTGGTTGTATCTATTGCACCTAAAAAATCAACATGGTATTAGAGCTTTGGTGAAGGAAAGGGCATTGAAATCACTTTTGCAGAGACCTACATCTATAATCTGAATGTTTATCTATGACCATGGGTTCCTCTATGAAGACAAAGAACGAGTTGGAATGAACTACAAATTTCAGGGCCGGAAGACAAGGATTGACTTCATTCTTGCAAAGAATGAAGTTTTGGATCTTGTGAAAGGCAAGATTTATTAAACCTATAGATAATGAAGGGAAAGAAAAATACAAGGACGACATCACAACCATGAGCATTATTGTGGAGTCTATTAGAGATCATTTGATTCCACATGTCTCAAATCTTGACACTTCAAAGAAGATATATAATTCCCTGGTTGGATTATAAACCATCAACAACAAGAAGAGCAGAGAGATGGCCATGAATGGGTTGAGGGATCAGGACAGGTTGGATGAGTCATCCAACTTTGTCATTTGGAAGTCCAGAATCCTGTCTGTTCTATGTTCCATGAGTGCTCATGTGCCATGTCAGAAGAAGTGGGGAGACATCGAGCTGTAGTCAGGAGGACTATAGGCGATGAGGGGTAGAATCCTCAAGGTACCCAGCCTCTTGGATTAGACCTTGCTACGGGAGCCCCGAAGAGGAGTAGCAGTACTAGTGATGTCAGTAGAGATGGATGTGGATGAAGCGACAGAGGGAGCTATAGTGTAGGATTCCCAGGACAGCACGAGGCTAGTAGGCTGCAACAGTGCGAGAGGCACGGGAGTGTTGCATCAGTGCAGGATGGCACAGATCGGTGTGCAACAGTGCGAGATGCATGGAGTTGTTGCAGTAGCATAGAGGTCAGAGAGGGAGCACTTGTAAGTGACAGAGGGAGCTTCAACATCAAAAGTGTTTCTAGCCTGATGGAGATGTCAGAATCGGGAGATCAGTTACTTACTTCTCAGTAACTGAGTTGCAGTACAATAGTTAGCAGTGGTAGTGCTATGCGTAGCACGATGCAGCATGATGACAGGGGTTGCAGTGCAGATGCAATAATGGCAGTGGCAGGGCCATGGACAACAGCATAGATGTAGAGGGAGTTGCTGTACAAATGCGACAATGGCAGTGGCAGGGCCATGGGTAGCATTACAGGATGCAGCAGTGCATAGGATGTTGGGCAGCAGGCCTAGCATCAGCACGGGGACCGGTGCCAGATGATCAGAGTGATGCTCAGTGAGGAGTATTACTAGAGCACAATCCTCGCTAAGAGGGAGTGTTGATTTGAGGTAGCATCGGATGTGCTCTAGCAATGAAATTGGTGGAGAGAATAAGGCTCATGAGATCTTCAATACCCAGAAAGGGTTCGGGCAGATTAAAGCAGTTTGGCATATATTAAAATAATTAATATTTTTAATGGAGTCCCTAAGTTTAAACTTAGGGAAAATAAATTATTAATGTGAATTAATATAAAATTGTGTTAGAATGGTCCAAAAGTCATGGATCAACCCAGATCTAATCTTAGCCATTGATTAAGGACTTAATCTCGGTCCTTGATTTGTCAACGAGAAAAGTGTAAGAGGAGGCTTGAGGGTCACTTGGAAAACACACCAAGAGATAAAGATCTCGACTTTCTGGGGCTAGGTTGGCTGAGAAAGTTGAGAGAGTGATCTGGATTTGCAGCTGAGGGGCAGTGAATACAGAAGCAGAGAGGCAGAGATAGTGTCGGGAGGATTAACGCAGCAACCGGGAAAGCTCCACAGGATGAACAAAAGACGAAACTTGCACAGAAGGTAAAACTTGCAGAAATATGCCCAGAATGATTTTATTCATATATGGATGTGAATATTACAAATGGATCTTTTTCCTCAGATAGACTGAGACTCCTCTATTGATCCAGCCACTTTAGGTTCACACCAACGTCTAGCACTGATGCGCAGGCTTCTCGAATCACCTAAAGACTTTGAACTCGGCTCGTGGTGCAAGCAGATCAGACAGTATGTCCGCAGATGCAGAGCAGGAGCAAAATTCGACTCAGACTCTAAGACTCTTAAGACTCTTCATCTTCGAATACCCCTCCCCCCCCC
>APFE031124606.1:0-13685 GCA_000404065.3 Pinus taeda
CATCCCTCCTCCATCACTTCAAACCTTCACGGTAGGTCATCCTGTAGCAGTTTATAGACATCCTGTAGAAACCTCTGAGTATCCTGTAGGATCCCCTGCAGACATCCTGTAGGAGGCCATTCACTCGGTTGCTGAGCTTTTGAATGTGGAAAACCTCTGTGGATGGATGCTAAGGGTCCATAGGGACCTCACCTAGCCTCCCCAACCTGTTCCACGCTTTCCTTCCTTCTCCATCCCATCTGCACAACCAAACCCTAATTAGCACACAATCACAATCATCCCATCCACTTAAAGGAAAAATACAAAAACATGTCTTTTATGATGCAAGCAGTTTAGATCCATGCATTTTCACTTATCAGAGGTAACAACAGCATTGGTAGAAGTTTCCTTCACGTCATTTGCATTATAGAGGCTAGACTAGTTAAATTAGGGTTTCCTAGGTTTACATGCCTTGATTTGCTTTCAGTTCATTTTTGTCAAGTAGATTAGTCTTCTTTGAGCTAGCTTTCATCCATCATTGATAAAGCTTCTTCTGTGAGCCCATAGAAGTTGGCTTGAGCCCTAGCGGACTTGTGCCAGCTCACCAAGTGACAGCTGCGACAAGAGCTAGTACTTGTGCATACAGCACCGTCGCTTCCAAGTTTGTACGAACTAATGGGTTGATAAAACAAGAGACAAGAAGCCACAGGAGTTGTAGCATTATTGCTACAATACTGGAGCTCACCAGCTACCACTTTACCCAATCACCAACTGGGTGGCTGATCTCTGTCATCCATCTGTCGATTGATTCCACCCATCCATCTCTTGACTTCACCTCCACGACATAATCTCAACCATCCATATTGATAGTTAACCTGTTTCACCCATCTACCTACGTACCCTCCTGCGATCCTATCTCAGCCATTCAATTGCCTTTCACCCGCCTGATCCAATGGTTCTTATGCGTTGTTGCTCCCTCATGTCCTCCTTTGACCAATTTTGATCTCCACCCATTTTTCCACTTAAACACAGACTTAGCTTATTTTCCTTTACTTGCACCTTAGGATAATTTTATTCTCTTTTACTTCTGCACCTTAGATATTTAGCATTAGATTAGTGTTGTTTAGAAATTCTACTTAGTCTAGCTATTTCCATGGTTAATTAGGTTATGGTGTGATTTAGGATTTCATGTTGTTTTCTTCATTTCTGCAGTAGAGTATCTCTCCCTTATAATAGATTTGCTCTCCTTCCATCAAAATCAAGCTTCTTCTGACCCTATAGGAGTTGGCTTGAAATCCCTGAGGTATCTTACCAGATGAACAGTGACAACAGGCAATACCTTCACTTCTACTTGTGTATGTAGCACAATCACCTCCAAGTTTGTATGAACCCCGGGTTGATAAGTAAAGCTGGTAGACCTAGGAGTTGCAACATTCTTACTGCAATACCTAGGCTCATCAAACGACGAGTCTCTTCTAGGGTAGAAGGTCCTCCACTTTGTGTTCTTCTATTGTTCCTTGGAGCATTTCTTTCTATTGGACACTCTAGAGCATAGTGACCATGCTTGTAACAATTGTATCACTGGATGTTAGACATGTCCTTGAATCCTCTATTGTCATTCTTGAATCCTTGTTTTTTATTCTTGGATCCTTGACCTTTATTTCTTGACTTCCAATTTGAGTGCCTTCCTTTCTCTTTCTTCTTCTTGGCTTGCATTGAAAAAGTAGTAGGTTCTTCTTCTCCATGCTTTTGAATTCTTCCTCTAGAAATCATCCTAGACTCTTCTTGAGTGCACTTCCTTGATAGCTCATCGAATGAGGGAAACATTTCATTGTTGTTGATGGTTATGTTAAATGACTCCCAAATCGTAGGAAGACCTCTAAGGGCAATCGAGACCAACTCTCTATCAAATAAAAATTCACCAATAGTCGAAATTTCATCCTTGAGTTGAGATATCCTCATGAAGTATGCTTGAATGGTCTCACCCTTGTTCATATTGATGTCCTTGAGTTGATTTTTCAAAGCAAGAATTGGCTCAAGTTGTTGACTCCATACATCCCAATCAACTTATCATACATTTCCTTGGACTTCTTCAATTTTGAAACATAAGTGATCAAACAATCTCTCAAAGAATAAATAATGATTTTCTTAGATTTGATCTCACCTTTCTTGTATTGGACTTGGTAGCAACAATTTCACTTTTTGGAGGCTCAGATACCTTGCCTTCAACATACTCCATAACATTATTTTCTTCCAAAGTCAAATGTAGCCTAGCCATCCATGGAGCAAAGTTGGATGAGTCATTCAACTTCTCCTCAATATTGAAATATGAGGTAGACATCTTGATAAATTCAAATGAACTTCAACAATAGATAAGATCTTCTTCAAAGGGGTGTTTGATGTTGCCTCCTTGGACTTGCCTTCACCTCAGTTCTGATGCCATGTTAATTTCCAATGTTCTATTTTGTACCAAACACTTTAACAATTTCTTCTTTCAATAGAAATCACATTTCCAAATTAATTTCAATCACCCAATAATAGTAAGAAATTGTAGATAGAACAATAGACAATATGCACAATAGAAGACAACCAAGATCAATGAGACACAAAGATTTAGGTCAAAAACCAGGGAAAACCCCACAAGGGGGAAAACCCAACCAAATTCTTCTTCTATTAGATGTTCATCAAATGTTCAACAAAGATACATAGTCCAAGTACATTTATCAATATTGAAATCAACAATCCAATATCAAATCAAAGATGAGACCAAAAGTCAAATATGGTCAAAGTACCAATCTTGTAATTTTCAGCCCTATCAAAGTATAGTCAATAACAATCAATGCAAACCTAACCAATCAAATTCAATGGTCAAATGTGCCCAAAAAATTTTGGTCAAAGAAACAAAGAATTCAACTTTTTTTACTTAGTCAAACCTAGTCAAAATAGTTCTCAAATCTTCCTACAAATTTGGTCAACTCACAAACTCAACTTGCAATCAAACCCTTCTCTAGTCTACAATCAAAGGTGGTCAAAGTTCCCAGGAAAATTCGGTCAATATCCCAATCAATGTGGTCCTCCAAAATAGGTCAGATTCCAATGAAACCAAGTCAAATTCACCCCAAGTTAGTGTTGTTCAAAGGAGGCCGAAACTCAGAAAGTCAACGCAGTCAAAAGAAGTCTCCTCTCTTTCCTTCGCACATGTGAACTCGGACCTGAAATTTTCAAAGAAGATTGAACCAATAGAAGATGATGTTATATGTGATGTGATGCCTCCAAGTGATGTCAAGATTGGTCTATTTATATGCAGTTTAAGAGGTTGAATGTCTCATCTATGCTGACTTGACAAGTTTGAGTTGACTTGGACGAGCAATAAAAATAATATCTTCCCATGTGCAAATTTGATTTTTCTAAGTGAAACAGGGGTCTGCTTAGGATTTGTTGGGCTTCTCTAAGGAGGGAATCACTCCCTCAACTGGAATTTCTCAACACTACTTTGCTTGTCTCTTTTATTATTATTCTTCAATCATGCTACATTGGTTTGTTGGCTCCAACCAATTAGGAGCAACCACTCCCTCGATAGTTTAGCTAACCTCCACTTGCTTGGGGCCCCAACCCCAGTAAATATAATTCATAAAATATTCACCAAGATAATGCAATTTTATCTTTGGCTTGACATAAGTAAGCAGCATACATCAATGAATCAAAACTCTGGAAAACTTCTTCAACTAGTTCTTTGGGTTTCCCAAAAAAATGTTGCAATATGGAGAGAATTATTCAGACCCTTCTTCACATGAAAAAAAATTGCAATTAATAATTTTCTCCTTCAGTAAGTTGTTATAGGTTTGCACTGTGATTACTCTCTCTTCATAAGCCAATCTGCCCACATTGTTGAATAGTACTTCATACTCTCAAGAGATGAAAACCTTGCCTTTTACATTAAAACATATTAATAATTGATCAAGGATCGTACAATAATTACTCAGAGAACTAGAAAGACAATCATCCATGTCCACATGTTATTGATTTGGTCTCATACATAGAATGTTGCTACTTGACCCAATCCAACCTATTTTGTTATGAAAAAATTAATTATTCAATGTTAACCACATGTTTTTTTATTTAGTCCACCATTCACAAGCTTAAAGGAACAATTACCATGGGAATTTACCAAGGATACAACCCCTGGTTTTTCTTTTGTGTGTAGAGGATCACGAACGAGGATTATGAATGGCTAATCTGGGCTACGAGTGATATTTTCACACCTGCAATCTAGGTTGTGGGTACAGATAATCCATGGCTAATCAGTGTCTAGTTTCTGATTTGGGGAAAACTTTAAATTTCTCAACACAAATCTACTCACACCAACAATACATGCATCATCACACCTACAAACACCATGCCAACCACCTTACACACTATCAACACATCAGACCATTTGCAAGCACATCTACAATTGTTGCCATTAATACCAACACCAAGTTGCCAACAAGGATAAGTTATGGTTACATTTACAATTAAATTTACAGAAAGGGAACCTCACAAGGCCCCATAGGAAGCTCAAACCACTCTGATATGGGCTTTAAACAATCATAAAGGTTGTGGGTGAAAATACTTTTGAACTGAGCAGTCACCCTTTCCTTTTATTGCTCCTAGTATTTAATTTGGAGTTGCTTCGACCATATTTTCCACCTTTGTTGGACACCTTGGAGGTAGCCGAGTCATTGGCCTCTAAAAAAATAAATCTTGATTACATTGAATAGGTTACATTGGTTCGAATCATGGACACCAATATAAAGGATACCTGCCAACAACACGTATAACTCTATCATGTTGTCAATGCATCACAACTTCTTCACCAAGGAAAGTGGCTCACCAAGAGCCAAATTCAACAAAAGTTCCCCCATCTAATGATAGAACTTGATTCAATGGAGACCATTTCTTCCTAAGAGGGGAGGACTGATCTAGGTGGATATCAATGGCCACCCACCTTTTCCACCGTCTTAACAATTCTCTATCTTCTTGGCAACATTTCTATGATTTTTGGGTCCCAAAATTTTGAGATTGTTTTGAGGCCCTAAACAATATTTTTTGGAAATTTGGGGTACCGAGGATTGTCATGATAGCTCTAGTCAAAATTTTAAGTCCTCTGATAGTTCCTTCAATGAATTATCATGAACCTGAAATGGATATTGTATGGAAAATGTGCACCCCTTGGAAGTTGATGTATCAACTAACCACCTGAGGGCTCGCAAACCTTTTAGTGTTTCATCTTCTAGAGTTTGATTTTTGGACCTCTAGGGTTCTTTATTTAGGTTACAAGGCCATTCTTTCGACCTCTTGTAGTAGTTTTTTTCAATGATTGTAGCCATCGTCTCTCTCTATTCAAAGATAAATACCACCATTATAACAAGTTTATGTTATACAAATTATGTTTGTCTTTTATATTCTTCTCATCAAGCAATCATCAAATCAAAAAATGAAGATTAATGACACCATATATAGGTACTCAGCCAGGGCTAAAACCCTTATGCAAGGGAAAACCCAATCAAACTCTTCCACTAATAGATTCAAATCAAATTGAGACAAACAAATACCTCAGACCAGACCAAAAGTGTTGGTTTTAACCCCATACAAAAATTACCTGCATACGAATTCTAGAACACAGAAAATAAACAATGTGAGAGCATAACACATAAAACACATATACACAAAGATTTTCCCCTGGATCCCAAAACCGAGACTGCCAGCTTGATTTTTCATTATGTTCCTTTCAATGTTATAATACATATTTATACATGCCGAAGCATCCAATACCATGGCTCGAAAACCATCGCGTCCAAAAAACATGTGCAAATGAGAAATCTAACAGGCTTTTGCCTGAAATGAGAAATCTAACAGGCTTCGACAAGGGAACCAGTCGACCTTTAGGGATCCTTCCAAATGTGCCCATTACTTTGAGAAGGAAAATTATTCACATGAACGTTATGGTAGTTCAAGGACTTTAGATTATAATCTACTCCTTGGACGTGACTATATTTATTGCATGGGAGCCATTCATCTCCTCACTCTTTAAAGTAATGTGTTTTCCACACGAAGGCAAGAATGGTCAAGCTCGTGGACCAAAATGTCATTCCTCCGTTCACACATCACAAATAAGTCAAATGCCATCTAAATGGTCTTTTCACGCAAGAAATGTCTCATCGGTCTCTATCATCCACCTGATGAGCGCGAGTGATTCAGGAAGATGTGACTGAAACCCAGGGGGCATGCACCCTGGTTTGTTTCGGCAGGAAAACCTCAGGTATAGAGTGGATTTCCGCGAGGGATATATGACTAGTTTGGCAAACCTATCCTTACAGGAAAATGGGAATAGGATTTAATAAGATACCTTCATCAAAGTTATCTGAGTGGAATGCATCTGCGCTATTCACCTTTGTCTGTTTCGATAGACATTGTCGAGGAAGCATTTTATCTGCTATGCTTATATAACTTTCTTGGTAACCTGGAATTTTTTAGCTATACTTGGTGGCATGCAAACCTTTCCGCATGTAAGTGAAGAGCGGCTATTTATTTTTAAAATTTTTAGGACCTCTAACCCTTTAAACCCATAAGGCTACTTATTTCCTAACTTGCATAAAGAAAGGATCCGTGGCAAAGCTTGAGAGATGTAAGCCACTTCAAAATAGCATCTCGAATGAGACATTTCTTATCATATGACTGGCGAGCAATGTTTTCGCAGAGTTCAAGCTCGTTAAAAAATAAACTCTGCATGAGCAGTTTTAGCGCATAGTTCAAGCTTGTTAAAAAATAAACATAATTCATGAGCAAATGTTTCCCCCAGCATTTAAGCTCATTAAAAAATGAACCGATAAATAACCATTGTGAATGTCTTATCGCCAGCTTTTGAGCCTTGGTCGTGTTCTCTCCATCACCTCCACTCTGTTTTTTAGCCAATCATTCACCCCCATATGATTGTTTACCCCTTCGAGGAACATCTGCGAAAATTGATTCTGCTAGCCATCCTTGTGACACTGCCATGATTGGAAAATTCCAAATCTTACCTGGAATTAGTTGCTACCCGAAACCATCACTCGTTCCTCGAAAACGAGTCTTCTTTACGCTCTTTTCACCTGACTCATAAAATATGAAAATATTGACGAGCGACTGGCCTCTCCGTCTCGTTAAAAGGCATCGGAAGTGCTATCCCTCCTCTAGATTTTAATATTTTTGGACCTGAGGGATTATTACATAGAAAGATCAAGCGCTTGTCTTGTTCGGCTCGTTAAAACTATGGAAAATTCATCCCTTTCGTATTATTTTATACTTTTTCAGACTTAAGGGATTATACAATGAAAAAGAATGTTTGGAGTCTTCTTTCTGTTTCTTTCAGACTCTCTAAAATTGAAAGAGACCGAGTTATCTTTGTCGTTGAACTCGTTAAAAACGAATAGTGACAAACTCATCCAAATGGACGAGAACGAGTTTCACTATCGCTAGGCTCGCTAAAATATAGCGACAGTTTCACCCGAAGGGCGGATTATAGAACAAGCATATGTTATCCTCCTCAAGCTTGACAAAAATAAAGAGGTACTGGTCAGCAATTACTGGGGAAAATTGGGAAGAAAACTTGAAGAAACTTTATTGGTAGCAAGTTGCTCTTGAACATGACACTTTCCTTCCACATCCATGTCGGGTTGGGTTGTTCCGTTCACTAGTCATCACCATTGGTCCATCACACCCTCCATCTTTGGCGTTAATGCTACCAATCCATCGTTACTGTCGTCGATATGTTCAAGAGAAGTCATTCAGACAATTCACGTGTGTCTCACCCACTGCAATACATTCATACTTCATTCCTTCATGACTGCCACCCTGAACCCTGTATTGTCAGTTTGTTTTCACCTCCAAAATCATTTGCTTCGTTCCGTGTCGTTGATGTGGGATTCATTAAGGCCCTCCTACGAGGGGTCGCTTCTTGTCAACATCAACTCATTATCCAAGAAGTTGACTTAGGAACAACCCCTTCAGTACTTTGAAGCTTGCATGCCTCAATGGCAAGTTTCTCACTTTCAGCGACATGTTTACATCAATGGCCTTCGACCGAGAGATTTTGTGTGGTGTTCGATGCCAAGTCCTTTTTCACACCATGTAAATTGTACTGTAGTACCTTGACGTTCATTGTCATTATTGGTGATTCCTCTCACGCCTATTAACAGCTTACAACATTGGCTGGTAATCAGGCGATGTCTATCCATGTTTAACTCCAGAACATTTTTCACATGGATCGACTTGTACTCCGAGTGAAGATTGAACGAGTTTTGAAGACCCCAGATCTAGTTTCATCCATCCAGGCTGCGATATATTCAAGAATATAAAAGCATATAATGTACATCATTGCCGAACAAATGATCATCCAAATCAAAGGATGATGTGTCCATATCATCAGTCTATCACACAGACGATTGTTTGTCCTATGTACATGAAAATGCGTTTATAAAGCTGAGCATGGGAATGCCCGCCTCAACTAGATCATGAAAAAATGTTGTCAAAATAATTTATTGTATTGTATATTATTACAGGTCGCCTCCCAACTTGGAAAAACTTCAGATCCTCATATTAAAGCATTTCACCCGACATCAGAAAGATTAACGACCTCATGCTTTAGGGGGAAATTGTTATAGACATTTTTGGGCACTTCAACCCCAATCACAAATGTCCATAACTGAGGGCTCCTAAGTCCCTAAAAGTGTTGCTTCACTGCCTAAAGGAACAAGGCCAACTGATTACATCATCTCCCAGAAGTTCTACACTGAAAACTGCTCATAAATGGTCAAAACTAGACCATACTGAAAGCTCAATGCAGAGGGTACGATGCATATCACCTTCCCAGTGTACAAGGTGTGATGCATACTTATTTCCTCCTCTGTAGGGTGTGATGGTCAGGAATGGACAAATGGCAGGGACCAAAATGCGAGGTGGAAGATCATGGAATCTTTAAGAAGCTTCCCCTCTGACACTTGTCTCTCCATTTTCGACCATGGATGACTAAGAGATCATCATTCTCCAAGTGGAAGCAGGAACTATTAGAGAGAAGACACTAATCAAGATCTCAGAAGACGACTCACCTCTCTGTAATCATATATATATGGATCCCTCATCACATAGATCCAGAGGATGGAATTTTGTATCTTATAGAGAAGTGTTGTTGGTATTCTAGTGTACATTCACAGTGTTGGGTGATCTAGCTTTGCTTGAGGTGACGAAGCGATTCTTAGCTGGAGGATGATGCTGGGTCAGAGCACATGGTTGTAATATTCTTGCTAATTTTCATCTGAATAAAGCTATTCTTGTTTCCTTCCATATTCTTGTGTACGTGTTTATATATGCATGTATATGGTTAATACGCATCTGATCCTGTATTATTTATGAATTTAGATTCGTGTTTCTTGCATAGTAGTATGTCGCTGTGATTCCACAGGTCCTTTTGAAGCTGGGAAGACAAGAAGAAGCGACGAAGCTCTATCAAGAAGGAGAGGAAATCAAGCGCAAGACTCAAGTTGGTCTTCTTGGTCCTCCTCTCGTCTATTTTCATAAAAGGGAACAATAGTAGACTTTGATTGTTTGTTTCTAAGATAACCACCCATCTTAGTGGGAATAGCAGCATCCGAGTGGAAACTATTCCCGAATAACACCAGTTGAAGCAATAGGACCTGATCCATGTCCAGGTCATTCCTAACTTGCCTATGTGCCTTGTTTTTCTTGATGACACTTGCAACCTAGAGTTTAACAAAAAAAGCTGCAGAAAGTTGAATTAGCTGCAGAAAGTGGCTACATTCCGTAGCTAATGAGAAAAATCTAAGTCAAACATCAAACACAAAAACATAGTTAGAAAACCACTTAAATGCTCTTTTAGAATCAATACGCAATGATGTTTGATAGCTTATGAGGTACCAGTGAGGGGAAAGAGTCTAGGAAAGTGTGTAGGAGAGATGTAGTTTCAGGGCTCAACAATGTGCCTCCTTACATATGCTATAAGAGTCTTTGTTATGGATTTTATAGAGGTGACCTCTTCAATTTTTCTTTTAGTGGGCCCCACCTCCTCTTTCTTACTTGGGTATTATTCAATTGTGATAAGGTCCTTTGTGGATGTTTGAGGCCTTCCTTTCTTGATCCTAGTGATTTTCCTGGCCTTAAAGTATAGGGGGGCTTGCCTTTGTCTCTTATTTTTAGGTTTGACTGGGGGTGCTCAAGGTAGCTAAGGTTGCAAGTACCTCTTTTTCAGTGGGTCCTCAAGACAAACTTGCTTTCTCTAGGGATACCTTTGCTTCTCTAGGCTCAGTACTTTTCTCAGGACTTCGTTTTTCCTATTGCTCCCCCTCTTCCACTTCATATTTCTCTTCTCTATCTCTACCTCTAGTTCTTCCCCTCTCTTATCTGCATCTGTTTCTCTTTGTTCTTCTTCTGGCCCTAAAACTTCTTCCTCTCCTTCCTTTGCCCCTTCTTCTCATTATTCTTCTACTTTCTCCTCTGTTCCTCCAACAATAGAGGCTCAAGTCTCACCTCGTGTGAGGGTCTATGTGTCAATCAAGGCCTCTCTATCCATGTCTATGAATTTGGATCAAAACACAGGGATTCTCAGTTTGTTGAAGGCATCCACCACTATCATTTTAATTAGGCCATGGTGGCCTAGGTGTTGGTGTTTTCTCTCTCTTACTTTTTGACTCATGTCCTTGATGGACTGTATGAGGAAGTATGGTACAATGAGTCTTTGAGCCAAGGGAAATTATTCTTGAAATTTGAGTTCATGAAGTAATCTAAAATAGTAGGCATATACCACACTCAACCTCCCCTCACATGAGATGTATTTTAGGATAAGGTAGGCCACCTCATCCCAAGGGTAAGGTTGGATTTCCCTCCTAACTCCATTCTTATCCTCGACATGCTTTTCATTGGTAGTGAAGAAGTTTTTTTTAGTAGTGGAACTAGTGGTCTTGTCTTTTCTGCCCCATTTGATCCCTAAGGGTAGGGTTGTCACTTGGCTAATTAGATGAGTGCTAACTGAGATAGCTAATTCCCTCACAAAAGTGGTGGCACTATCTTCTATTTATGAGTTCAGGGCCATGGAAAATTCAAAGGAAATATAATCATCATATCCTTTCAATAGTTCAATGAATCCTAGCCACTGGTGTCTTCTAAAAATGTCTACCACAGGAGGGTGTAGATGAAACCTGTTGGTATTGTAGGGATCTTTTCTGTTAAATCCTTCCCCCATATCTTGTTTGGGATTTTAGCTAAGTGAAGGAGAGATACTTCCTCTAATAGCTTTGGTGCATAATTCACTGGAGAGAGTGGGTTAAAATTCCTAGTTGATGATAATTTCCTACATTGCCTCTAATCTACAACCCGAAAATATCTTTCAATTTCACAATTTGACTACTACTTCCTATAGAATTTGAAGTTCACCTTGCATACAATTTATGGAAGGGTGAAGGAGATGGTGCACTTAATCTTTATCAAGAGGTCTAGGATGAAGGTAATAAATTGGAGACCAATTCTACCCTTTGTAGCATTCCTTCACCCCTTTAGTCTTCCTATAACAGTCTCTCAGCCTTCTTGTATCAGTTGTAGGATTTCCTGAAGCTCCCTCATGTAGAAATGGTTGAACAAGGTTTGAAACTCCTCGATGGCACCCCGAGATTGTCCTCTGCTTAACTATTTTTGAAGTGAGAATTTATGAAAAATAATTCGAGCCCCAATACATAATATGCCATTTTTAGCTTAGGCTTGGAGCACTGTGATGACTTAGCAGTCACACAAAGTTTCCTGTTTTGGACCATTGTCCCCACTTAGAGTAAATGTTCCCTTGTTCCTCATAGTTACCACCAACTCTTTATGATCCCAACTTGATTGAGGTGACACCTCCATGTTGCATGAGTGCTTACCATCATGTTATTTTTACTAGCCGATGGTGGCCAAGTTATCTTGCCACGTCCTGCTTATTAAAACACCTACTCTCAACATTTACACATTTCTCGTTATTTACACATTGAAATACATGTGCCTACCTCATGATCAAACTAATGCAGGGATGTCCATGTTGGAGATGGACCTCATTATTGTCATTAAAGGAGTTGACTTTCTCTGCATTTCTTTCTTGTATATTTCTTCTTTTCTCCTCATGATATTTGACTGTTGTGATTGTTGTCTGTGCAGGTACCTTATTGATCTCCAAGTTGCTACTGCTAGTGGGGAATCCTGCTAGGAGGGATATGATTACTACAGAGTGGCCTCATAAGTTTTCACCACCCACATACTGATGAGGAAAAAAACAAGATTATTTATTCTTGTGATGTGTGCACAAGCTGCTACACAAGGAGGTTCTCTTCTTGTAGCAGTCCTTTTCTTTTCTTCTAGGGCCTTCAAGCTACATGGGGGTGATGAGAGAGGATGTAAAAGGTCTTGAGGAAAATGCTAGGATTTTTAGAGGGTGGTGTATATTTGTGGAAACGAAGAGGATGTGATGTGTGGGTTTCTTCAAGAAATTTTTAACAGGGGTAAGACAAAGTGGAAATTGTATATATTTTTTTTTATGAACTAGGATGGATGAGTGATGGATGGATAGTGGAACATGGTGGGGGAACCTTATTCATCCTTTGAAAGGTCATGTTGGCTTGTCCTTTCCTTCATATATCTCTCATGCAGCTTTTCAGAGTGCTCTTGTAGCACTACAGGGCCTTCGTGTAATAATTACATGTCCTTTGTGCAACAATCTAGAGAGGGGGTGAATTTCGAATTTTGATCTAATGGGATGGCGGCGAGATGTTTTCACATGACTATGGAGGATGGATATGAAGTGGATGAAGGGAGGAACGAAGAGAATATTGAGAATGTTGGCAATGTAGCTATGGAATCTTCCATTATCTTCAATCCTCAAAAATGACAAAAAATTTAGTAGACATGTTGTAGATCCATTTCGTGTGTTTTTTCCTTTTGGTTTTTTTTTCTTCTCTTCTATTTTTTTTAGGTTTTTGGAGACACATAAGTTGCCTCAAAAGAGGTTTTCAACCTATATGCGTGCCCTAGGTGCCTCACAAGAGGCTTTTGCCCAAGGATTATTATTATTTCTCCTTTTTTTTTTGCTCTTGGGCTGCCTCAGAGAGGTTTCCAACCCAAGAGTTGGCCCCAGATACCTCATAAAGGTGTTCATTTAGTTATTTTATTTCATTTTTTTTTTCTTTTTTCAAAAAAAAAATTCTATAAATGTTGTGTACTGGAATATGTTACACTTCCAATCTCATTGACATCTCTATTTTATTGTACTCATGAATTCTTCCTTAGACATAGGTTTTATGTATACCTTCAACCTGTAGTCGTTGACAAGCAAGGGAATCTCTTCCTCATCAATGGTCCTCATTTGAATAACTCCATTATCATGACATTTTTGTATTAGGTATGACACCAAACATCTTGTCATGAGTTTCCTTTTCAAATCCTTGAACATAGAGTCATATAATAGTGCCCAATCGTCTTTTTGAAAAACTTTGTCCTTGATATGCCTATCATGCCATACCATCCTTTGCAATTGTATAAATTCATTGTGTAGAAGGGTTGTCACGCGGAATGGGTTATACTTGCGGACAAATCTAACCTTCCTAGGAGTCTAAGACTCTCTAATGACAAACAAACCAAATAAGAGCTATCCTTCT
>APFE031124608.1:40350-58140 GCA_000404065.3 Pinus taeda
TAGGCTACATTCCAAGTGAATACCATGGGTCAATACCATGTGCCATTTTTATTTTTATTAATACTAATATTAGGGTTAATAATGTTTTTTTGCATGGTATTAAAAAATAATAATAATAATAAAAATTGTTTACCATAACTCTCGTTTATTTATATTTTTATTAATTTACCATATCATTCATAAATACATGGTGACTTATGGAGTAAATATAAAAAAATGTTTTATTTGTTTACCATACCTCTCGGTTATTTATATTTTTATTAATTTACCATACCTCTTTCACAAATATGGTATTTGGCCCATAGGATTCACTTAAATAAAACATCTTTCTTGAGCCTTCATAAATAGAATGAGGGTTATGGACTAAATATAAAAAGAGGTTTTATTTATTTACCATGCGTCTAGTTTATTTATATTTTTATTTATTTACCATACCTTTTGAGTAAGTATAAAAGACGTTTATTTATTTACCATACCTCCACTTTACTTATATTTTTATTTGTTTACAACCTTGCATGTATATAAGGTGACTTATGGAGTAAATATAAAAATTTTATTAATTTACCACACCTCTCACTTATTTATATTTTTATTAAATTAATTTACCATATCTCTTTTATAAATATGGTATTTGACCCATAGGATTCACTTAAATAAAACCTATTCTTGAAAATGGGCGAATGGATTCACTTAAATAAAACCTATTTTGAAAATGGGCGAATGGAAGGTTGTAACTCCTAATTTCAAGGGCTAAATTTACCTTTTTTACCCTCTCCCTTAAAATAAGGTGGGCTATTTGAGGTGATTTGTAAAAATGTACTATGATACAAAATATTCGCCCAATAAAAATTTAAAACCCCTTAATTTCGCCAAAGGGAGAACATTCGCCCCTAAAATTATCCTTGGAGTTTCTTATATGTGGATGTGCCCCAGGGACAAATAAAGGTAGTTTTAGATTGGTTTTATGGATAGTATTGATCTTATTATAGCTGGAAAAGCCATCCATAAACTAACATATTTCACATCTGGCGCATTCATCAATTATCTGGTCGATAAAGGGAGTGGGATAGTTGTATTTTGGACAAGAATGATTAACATCCCTATAATCAACATGCACTCTTATTGTTCCTTGTTTATTCATGACATGAACAATATTGGAAACCCAATCAGTAAGGGGAATGGGGTATATAAAACCAACATAAAAACATTTTTAATCTTCTGCTTTTATGGCAACAACCTTCTTCTGATGATCAGGATGGAGGCACTGTTGTATTGGCTTGGCATCATGATACATTTTTATATAGTGTTCAACTATACTAGAATCAATACTTGGCATTTCCTCATATTATCAAGCAAATATGTCATGGAATTCACGAAAAATATCACGGTAAGTTTCAAGTTCCAATGGAGAACAAGATTTTCCACCATGGATGTTTTCTACAATTCCATGTTTGGTCAAAATATCGATAGAAATGGTTTCTTCGATATTCAATAGGTTTTGTTTGGAATCAATTGTGTCTATAAATATAGAATTTGAATGGAAATCAATGATTCAGGAGTGATTTAGTTCATTTCGAATATCTTCTATGTTATCTGGAAGATGGGATTGATGATGATAATATGCCCATGGTTCTTATTCCGTCATCATTGATTGGATGATTCCTTCATCAGCAGAAAATATACGTGAAAAAGTATCAGAGGAACTACCATATTCTCACGAACGATCAACCCATACAATTGGTGATGATGGATTTGGATTGTCTGGGAAAGCCAAAAAGATTGATTGTTATGTGAGCCTAATTGGGCTTACTAACATCGTTTCATTACTCATATCAACTTCAAAATTATTGGAAATCTTCCATGAATCAGATGATGTGGAAGATATCATGTTAGAGGTCTCAACTTTTGCAACTTCTACCGTTTGTGATGATGACAGTAGTGAAAAGGTGTCCATTAAGGAATAATCTTTAAATATACCTACTCCAATGTTCTTAAAAGATAACAGAGGTCCATGAACTAACAAAATGGTTCAAATTTCCTGTGAACTAGAGGCAAAGAAGGTAAGTTGATCAATTACGGTGATTATGACTTTATGATGCAAAGTAATCATGTGAAGGTATTTTGAAACCACAACAGCCATAACATAAACCCATGGTCTTCCTAGTAAAATATTGTAGTCAGGGGGTCCGTCAACAACCTCAACTTCAATAGTTACTGTTTCCTCTCTAGTTCTATATGCAGGTTACGTAAAATTCTACAACGTGTATAAGTGCGATCGTCAAAATATTTTAATGTCGTAGGTGATCGTGACAAAGGTGGTGAGATAAGTGTTTTCTACCAATTCATTGACATGATACAAGTAGATGCACCTTTGTCAACAATGGTTTGGTGAACGAGATGATTCAAATAATTTACTTGGATCAAGAATGTTAACTATGCTGCTGTTGTGCTATACAACAACCCCCCATTTCATAAAATCTTATTTTTGAAAATTATAATATGAAATGGGCTCCTTTTAGATTAAATGGGTATTAATCCATCACTCTTCTAAAGGTTCGGAAATAAGAAAAACATTTTAAAAACTTTTTAAAATAATCGGTCTTAAAAAATAAAATGAATAATTCTTTATTATTGCGATAAAGCGATCGCAAGATCGCATATCGCAACAACAAAGGATTCATAACCATGACCCATTTATTTTTCCCGATGCGATAAGAGTGAGTAGCCAACGGATATCGAGAAAACAAATAATAAAAGGCCCCTCCCCTTTGCTCCGATGAGATATTACAATCAACAATCGAGGAATGTGATATGAATGTAACGAACTCTCCTCCTTCAAACTCCCGGTGTGAGTCAAGCGATATCGCTATCAGTGATTGGGGATTCCATAAAACTTAAATAAAATTGCCCAAGGCTTCCTCCGATTGCCGATTGTAATGAACTCAAACGCGAATTTTGAAAAGGATTGATATGATTTCGCTAGATTATATTAATTATCATTGAAAGCCTTTTCTCTTCTCGATAGTGATTCGTTCACTTCCAACCGCCAAAAAATCAAATCCACGCTTAAACTATTATTCGAAAAGTAAAGGATATAATGAGCATTTAAATGATTGACAGGTTTTAATGGCCAATTAAGGAGCAGTTATGCCTAAATCCCTTCAGAGATTGTATCTGCGGGAGCCTTATGATAAATCTTCCATTATTCACTGATTGACACAATTCCCCCATACTTGGTTTTCGCCATCTATTCTCCGCATTACGTTCATTTTTCTCTTTGTAGAGTTTTTCCGCGGTAACGATTCCAAACCAAATGGGAAAGAAATCTAAGAAGTATGGAACAACTTCAGCTTCTATGGTAACATGACAACATGCCACAGATCCGGGACCAAGCAAAAAGGGATTAATCTCAAATACCACATGTCTCGGCCTTGGCAGCACTACTTGGCAAAATACTTACAACCTGGTTGAAGCCAAGGAACCTCAGCAAACATCGGTACAAGCTACAGCATGTTCAAGCCAGAAATCTGAAGATACTTTAAAAGATTTGGTTGATTCCTACCTACACAGGATAGCAGCTCGAGAGCAAATTCTTCTGTATACGGATGTGGTCAGATGGGAAATTGAGGAAATTCCAATTACGGACAGAACATTCTGCACTATTGATGGGAGAGTATTCAATTCATTTCAGCCCAATGATTTCACACAAATGTACCATTTGCCCGAACCAGAGAAGAAGTACAATAAAGCATTTATGGAGAAGTTTCGAGATGAGAATGAAATTGAGTCAGGGCCTATACGAGAATAGAGATAGAACCCAGCGAAACACAAACATGAGTCTTCGGGTAAGTACTCCGTTGACTCCTTATGCTCTCCTTATTGTTATGCTGGAGTCATGATGTATCGATTGTGGGGATTGCAAGATTCCTCAAAATTTTCCATAGAGATGGTACCTTTGATGGAAGCAGCATGTAATAGTGAAATCATGGATTGGGGGACTATATTATCAGATAAGTTGGCCACAACTATTCCTGAATTCAGTAACAAATCCCGTGTTATTGATAGGTTTATCCCTCCATTTTATTTTAGTGCCTATATTTTGGATACCCTCTGTTTTAATTCTGAGTTTCCTGTGTTAGGCTGGAGATGGAATCCACAGGACCCTATGCCTATTCATATCTTCCACCAGAAATTATGGAAAGATCATTATAAACACCATTTATACCAAGTCTGCAATGGATTCATGCTACCTATTTACTATGCAATTTTTGATAAACCTGCCCCTAAGATCTCCTCTCAGGCAGAGATTGACTTGACAGCTTAGGAACTTGGTTTGGAGAAGAAAAATTCACTTATGTAAGAGTTTTTGCCAGTCAGGCCAGACCTCATGTCCTCCCCTTGTACATACCGGACAAGCTATTAGCTCGCAAAATAGCATATCAGCTTACAACTACATCATCCACAAAAAATCTCAGAAATTCAAAGAAGCAAGTTTGGCCTCCTTTTCCTCTAAGGTGTGGCGTCTATACTCTGCATGATTATAAACATCCAGAGAAAGAGGCAAAAAAAATTAACATCATAGGTCTCGCCACTCTGCCTAATAGATGTTTCAACCCGAATAAAGTCATCTATAATGCTCTAGATCAAGCCAAGCTCAGTAAATTTGAACATAAGGAAGATGAGTTCAATGACCTGTTCTCCTCCGCCGAGTCAATATTCCAGGTCCAGTAGCTAGCTAGAATGAGATACCATGATGACGGGTTAGTAGAATTTAATAAACTT
Source organism: Pinus taeda (assembly GCA_000404065.3). Taxonomy (NCBI): domain Eukaryota; kingdom Viridiplantae; phylum Streptophyta; class Pinopsida; order Pinales; family Pinaceae; genus Pinus; species Pinus taeda. Next base: position 45,133 of record APFE031124608.1, read on the forward strand.
AGAGAGCAGAGGTTGCAAACTTTGCCTCTAGATTTGTTAGCTACTACCCCGACGATACAATCAAGCGAGCCTGAGCAGCACCTTACCAGCAAACCTCCTGCTACATCCGAAATCTTTGAAGAATTCCAAAGAAGAGAGCAGGAGGAACTCCAGAGGTTAGAACAGGAAGAGGCACAGAGGAAAGAACAAGAGGCACAGAGAAAAAACAGAGAGGAGGCAGAAAAGAAAGAACATGAGAGATTATAGGCAGAAGAACAGAAAAAGAAGCAGGAGCAGAGCAACAAGGAGGTGAGTGTTGATACTCAAGTGGACCCACGATTGCTTGAGGAATGGAAACAATTTAATACAATTATAGGCAATCTTGAGACCTCAATGGAAGCTGAAACATCCAAAGCTACCGATACACAAGATACATCATCAAAGGAGGTTCCAAGCAAAGGAACCAGTGGTCTACCCCCAACTGCAGTAGTAGAAATAATTCCAAAGAATATTTCTGATCAAATTATTTTGCAGGTGGAGGACATTTCTCCACTAGATGTTTTCTATAGCCCAAAACACAGGGCTGTAATAAAGCGACAGCGGAAAAGGAGAAGTATTGATCAACCTTCTCTGTCCCCTGAACAAATAATAACAACCAATGTGGTATGGAGAGAAGAATTCGACCCCTCTGATGACCTGGAAAAGTTATCTCAATATGCAGGTGCCTATTCGGCAGCCACCATGGATAAGGAATCAGAGGTAAGGAATTTGTTAAAAGAAAAGGATCAAGCAATCACTTCACTACAAGCGCAACTATCAGAGGAACAACAGAAGTCATAACAACTACAACAACAACTGTCCACACAACAACAGTTAAATAACCAGCTCAACAAACAATTGCATGAAGAGAAGCAGAGGATTGATTCAGGAGCAATTCAGAGACAAAAGAAATTATCAGAGGCATTATCAAAGTTGAAGGCAATGAATGAACAGATTCCAAAGACAAAAGATGAGAAAATTGCTCAATTATCAGCTCAAGTAGAGAGGTTCAAGAGTCTTCTCCAACCTGCCGAGTTCAGAGCAGAGGCAATGCAGATTAACAAGGCATTAATAACACAAATAAGACTGTTATGCCATGAAATCGCCCAAGTTGAACCTCTGTGCGGCATAACAACATCTATAATAGACAAATCAGTTGATGCTAGACTGGATTTAGAGCAAGCCAATGACACTTTGACAGATTTTTTTACTTGGAAAGACTCTAATGAGGGACAGGAAGCAAACTTGCCCAAAATTTTAGAATCCCATAAAGAAATCCTATTCACGGAGTGGCAGTCACAATTAATGAAAGCAGAGAGAACTGTTTCTAGATGCAAGTTATCTACGAGCAATTTAATTAACTTGATCAATAATATTCTCTATTTATCTAACATGATTTCTCAATGTACACCAGGTAAACTATTATCAGCCAGGACATTGGAGCAGTCATGTAACCAAGAACTAGAAAAGAATGGGAGATTGATCTCAGTAATGAAAATTTTAACTTGGGACACCTATTTGTTGTTCCTAGTAAAACCATACAGCCAGAGAGCCGCCCTCAAATTCCTAACGAATGTAATCGGGTGTATCATTCCCGATATACATGATGCCACCTATGCTACTCAAATCAATTCTCGTCTCAGCCGCCCTCAAGAAGTGGAGACAATGCTGGCAATATGCCAACTCAGGACAAGGGGAAGACAGCCAGAAGGATGTAACATTGCTGCCGATTACCAGATCACTGTGGAAGAGATATTTAAGATCGGATTATACCAATTTAGTAGCATTTTAATTTTGTAGTTTGTTAGCTTAGTTTAGTATTTATAGACCCTTTCATGTACTTAGAAAGGGTCGTAAGTTTTTGTATATGACTTAAGCCTGAAGTTGCACTACTGTAATTCATGCATATTCTTTTATGAAAACTGGACCAATCTTTCCAAATTTTGATAACGAAGCTTTGATGTGAATGTGCACTATTGCCTTTATTTGAAAGTATTTCTGAATCAAAAGAAGGAATTCAAATTGCGATTGGCGTAGGGAATAATTCACAGCTCATATGGTACTATTATCTATGTCTGAATTTATTCCTTTTATGTGAATTGTTGTTTGGTCATTTTTGCTATTATTGAATATGTGAATGTGTTTTAATAGTAAACTTTATACTTTCCACTATTGGGTGTTTACAGTTTACTATTCTCTCAATCATGCATGTATTAGTAATATAAAAGAGAAGTGTAATATTGTTTTATCAGTTACTTTGTTCAACTATTTGAACAAAGAAATTATCAATTAAATGAATGTCTTTGTTTATTGAAAAGTGTCATCTATATGCCTATCAGCAAACACAGATCATTAAACGTTGCACTTAAGAATAGAAGCTTCCCGGGATAAAATAGTCATTTACGTTTTCTCTCATAGAATAAGTCCTCCATTTATTATCACTTATTAGAAAACCAATCATTCATTCACCCCCTTTTATTCATTACTGGGAAATTGTTCCCATTATATCCAGTCGGAGCCACCATCCCAAACGGAAAAGGAGTTGTATTAAGGTCCGGATCAGGTGGTTATCCCCGATGTTGATGTAACGATTTTCGGGGCATCAATAGCTGCTAATTGTGACGTATAACCTGCATGGTTAAAAAATACGAGATTGGAATCCCTTGGATCAATTCCACCAATTTTTGACAATAAAGCGTGCTTTTGGGAGGTAAAATTTTGAGGCACCACAAGTGTTGACATAGCAGAAGGTGACTGAGCCAAATCTTCTACTATGTTATAATTTTGGTTTGCTCAAGCTTGAGGGTTGAATGTAGATTTATGAGCAACTCGCTTAGGCAGTTTCATTATAAACTCTGGTGAAAGGGGTGGTGGAATGGAGTTAGACGAAGTCAAAGTCAAATTATTGGGTTGGTCTATAGCCTAATTATTCGATGACAATGGTGGATTACCATAATACTTTATTCACGTAGTCACCAAGACATCATTCTTTGGCTTAGTGGCAGATAGCATACTCACTTGTGAAGTGGAAGCATGCTTTGTGCCAACCAAATGAATCTCTGGGTGTGGAAAGGGGTCTATCAACATAGTGTATGTACTAGAAGTCTTAATAAGTTTGAGACTTCAGAGTGGTGATGATAGTCTCGTGTAAAGTACCGCTAATTACAAGCTAGACATGGGTAACAAGGTTTCCTAGCTGGAGAAGACGAATCAGATGATTTCTCTTGAGGGCGAGAATTTTCTTTCTTTTTGGTTTTCCTCTTTTTCTTTCTTCTAGGTTGCTTTTCATTTTTACCTCTGTCAGATGACACAACATTTATTTCGAAAGAAATTTTATTATTAGGTGTATTAGAGGTTTGATTTGAAATATAAAGTGTTTGAATAGATGGTCTACTTATTGTTTGAGTGCTTGAAGAACCTATCACATTGTCACCGGCATGAGAGTCCTTATTGGATGGAGGTGGTGGAATAGTAAAAGCTGGTCTACATGCATTTGGAAGCTTATCATAGCACATGCCAGACAGGGTGTAAATCAAGTCTAAGTATTTGGCATGAGAAATTACTTGCTCTTCAGTGGTAACTCCTCCTTTAGGCACATCCTTGGTGATAGATGGAAACAAGGATTGAATAAGCCACTTAGCTAAAAGCTGATCAGGAAAAGAAAAATTTACCATTTGATGGCGATGATGCCACTCATGAATATGATTAGAAATGTCAGTAGCAGTGGTCTATTTAAATTTGGTCAACAATTATGTTCTAGTTTCATATCTGATGGGTAACTTGAAATGGGTTAAAAATTTAGTGGCTAAGGCTAGGAAATTTCCAAATGAAGCTCATGGTAATTCAATATACCACTTTGCAACTGAACCAGTGAGTGTTCACTGGAAAAGATGTAGTCTTACTGAATTATCATTTAGGGTGTTATATGAACACAATAAATGAAAAGTAATAATGTGATTAGATGGATCTTCTCTAAGGTTTCCATTGAACTTAGGAATATTAGAATGTAATTTGTGTGGAATCACCATCCGTACAACTAAATAAACAATGGGGTCATTGGTAAGCCAATTTAAATATGGTCATTCAAGTGTTTCGACAAAATGAAACTGTTAATTTAGGTCGGGTTGAGTGTAACCAAGGTAATATGGAATTGCCTAGGCAATAGGCCTTTGCATACCAGCATAAGGAATCTGTTGTTGGTAACCTTGATAGGGGTAGGTTTGTTGAGCATATCTAGTATAAGGTTGTTGCTAGGAACTAGGATAAATTTGTTGTTGACCAAAAGTAGCATAGACTTGTTGACTAGAAGCTAGGTAAGATTGTTGTTGAACAAACCTAGCATAAGCTTTTTGACCAAGTCTAGGATAATTTTGGTATTGTTGGAATTATTGTTATTGGTATTGTCGCTACCATAGTTGTTGATACAATAGTTGTTTCCCACCGGTATAACTTTAAATAGGCTATGGATAAATTAGACCAGTATAAGTCTAGGTAATCCCACTTAATGGTAAATTTGCTTGGGGTTATTAGATTTTAAACTCAAATGGTTGTTGTAAAATGGCTTGAGAGGACTGAGTCTGTAGACTTGAAACTTGAGGGTAAGAGGTTGAAGGATCAACTTGAAAAGGTTGAGATACAATCAACTAAGCTTGAGACTGTGGTAAAGTCGTAACGACAAGTGTAGTAGGTATGGATGAAATAGGTTGTATTGGTTGTGATGAAGACACAAGCCTTGGTTGAACATGAATTGTAGGATTCCATTAACAAACAGTCATTCCATAATAAGTTGGACCTAAAGATGAATGTATACTGCAATACGGTGGGCCCCAGAGTATGGAGAATAAGTAGATTAGGCATATTGTTCTCGATATGGAGGTAATCTAGTTTTAAGTGGATACATTTGATGGTGACGAGATGGACCAGCTTGATATTGACTTGAGCTATTAAACTTTACAGTATCTCTAACTGAAGAACCAGGTAAAATTCCTACGGACGACATGGGTGAAGACCATGGACTAGAAGAAACATCAGAGTGAGTTCCAAATAATGATTGGTATCCTAGTGGGATAGATGGAATACCATACAAACGTGACTCATGTGTTGTGGTAAACATCAAAGAATTAGTGACAGTAGATGTTGTCGCAGCTGTAACTGATGGTACAGTCTGGGATGTTGTTTCAACCATAGTCAAATGACCTAATAAATTTCCTAATGAATCTATGGGAGTTTGAAAGTAAATAGAATCAAGAGGAGAAATATAAGTTAACCAAGGAAAAGAAGGATAAAGATAAAGCCCTTCTCCAAAACGAGTTTGAGTTTTAGGTGAAGCTTCTTCTTCAAATTCCTCTTCAATAACAATCAAACTACGTAGAAGGATTTATTTGTTAGGTCCATAATAAATTTCTAGTGTTTGACTCTACGGTAAAGGAGAAGTATCAATAATTACAGATGTCTAGGGATAAATCAATCGATCATCTTTTGGTATGGGAACAACTTTTGGTTCTTCAACTTTGGGATCCAAGTGTTCTAGTAAAAGAACAACGAGTTCAGGATGAATTTTTTGAACAACTTCTGGTTGAGGATCAACTTCTTGTCGGACAACTTCAGTTACCATTTAATTATGTTCACTTTCAGTGTCCACAGGTAATTGTAAAGGTTCCACTCTAGTAGCAGATAAACCAGTAATAGTAGGAGTAACTCGAACCACAGTACGTACCCGTATAGGTGACTCTGGTATATCAGATGAAGAACCAGAAGTTTTTGATGTACTTCACTTAGTTAAACGAGACCTCTTTTTCCAACTAGGTGTAGCTTCAGGTGGTAAAGTCAGTTTACTCACTATCCTACACAAATGATGAGGTAAAGGTTGATTTTATTCCACGATTGCTGATTGATTTTACTATAAAAATAAATAAACAAAAAGAGGGTAATCTAGGAAAAATAATTACCAAGTAATTGTGAACTGAAATATACCACCTCAGAGAAGCCAAGGGCTTAACATACATGCAGGTAATCTCCCCGAATGATGTTTTCGGTGTATCATAATATAAAACACGACTAACTTGGTTACCTATGGATAGGTAGCAACCTAATGTAGTCCTCCCAAATATACCCAAAAGTACATGGAGGTCCAATCCTTGTTAGCGCTATCTCATGTGAAACCACACAGTGAGAGCATTTGCTTATACTTTTCATATTATAGCACCGCCAGATATACCCGAAAGTACTTGGACGAGCTATGATATTCTTATGTACATGGAATGAGGTATTACACTCAGAATGTATCATAGACCATTAGCAACAGTTGCTATGTTTAATGATGTTGGAACATGTCTCTAGCTTAGACCTCTAAATGTTATGTTTTAAGTTACAATTATCCATTAGGTTAATTGACATAAATTTTAGTTGATCTTGTTTAAAAGTTTGCGTTTTAGGTTCACTGCATGGTTTTTTTGAAACTACTAGAATGCAACTAAGATGGAAAAAAATATTTTCATTTGATTTAAACAATGAAAATCATAACTAAAAGGGATAGAGAAATCCAAATATTTAAACAAAGAGCATAGAGCACATCTAATACAACTTTCCCTATACCATTCCTACAAGAACACACAAACATCTAAATGCATTATGCATATTTCTCTTTTCATTCGTTCAATGTTTAGATGAGCATAAATAAACTAAATGCATAAATGATCAATCAGTGCTTTTCACAAGAAACAAAGACTTTACAATAGTTTCTCTTTTAAAGAAATGAAGAAGTTACAACAATTACTTTTCAGAAAAGTAAAGACTAATAAATGTAACCTAACTTTGGGATTGATTTGATAATGATAAATAAAACATAAATAAACATTGAAGAAATAAATCCAAAGTGGGCATGCAAAAGAAATGCTAATTTGGACTTTACGGATAGAGAAACATTGACCATTCAACAAACAAGATGTGAAACAATTTGGAAAAATTTAAGCAAAATGATGGGTTTTGTCTTGATAGGGACTAGCACAGCCTTAAGCGGGAGACGGTGTGTTGAAGAGCATTGTTTCTAAGCTAAGGCTGCTCTACAACACACTGTGTCAAGAAAAATAGTGTGTTGATGCCAAAGAGCACTGTTAGCACACAAATAAGCACATATTTTGACAAAACAACCTTCAAAATGACTGAATATAGGTAAATGAACTCAAGCAAAGTCTATTTGTGATGCTAAGACAAGGGATAGCTACCAGGAATGATGGTTGTTCCCCAGTAGATTCGCCAATTTTGTATACATGATTTATACCTACGGATAAGTATATCTTCCGTAAGTGCGTAGCTACACTTAGAACAACTAAACTAAAGATGGTTAGAATTTTCCTACAATAAATAGATAAGATAAAATAACCTACTTGTGATACTTCACTTCCTTTGATCTCCTATGAGTTTCTCCCCTCGCTCCCACTCAAAATGAATTCGCTCAATTGGTACCTGGAAACATAAACACAAAATGATAACAATCAAGTCATATGATTTATTTATTATAAAATAATGGAATCAACAACATTTGAACATACATTCATCATAGATATAAACAAAAGTATTGGAAAAGGAACAAATAACTTTAATGATTGATAGAAGGAGAAGTTATACCCAATGTGGTTTGATCTCCTGTCACTCATACAACTTAGTACAAGCCCTCATCACACCAATAATAACATCAATCCAATAGCATAACATTACTTTGACAATGATTTCAAGTCTCTAAACCAACAATATTTCTATATAATATCCAAGCTCCTTGGCTCTATGATGGGAGGTTAGTTTATACATGAATGTAAGTGATTTTATCATTAATGTGGCATTAAATAGTTTTCCATAATTGGATGATTAGTTTACATGTTCAAAGGGATGAGAGGATAAAGGATTAGGTTATCCAAGGCTATCCTAATTCGAGTTCATCTTCATTGGATAGGAGATGGGTTCCTTCTATAAGGCTCTAGAAAGGATGAATATACTCAGGATCCAATGAATATTTTAAGGATTATCACCCAACATAGGCTTGAGTGGGCTTAGCTACTCTCCAATGTAGTCTTGAATGGGGCTACTTTCTCTGCAGAGCACTTACCCTTGACCAGGGGTGCACTAGTGACCCAAGGAAGCACTTCAATAGGGTTTGAAGCTAGGAAACTCTCATGGATGAAAGCACTTACTGAGATGTCATGTCTAGGGCATGTAGCAATTGAATTAGAGTTTGATAGACCCTGTTTACACTAATTTGATCGTCGAGAGTGATGTGGCGAAATATACTTGTAACAATGTCGCACCTAGGAAGCATGATGCCTTAGAGTGCATGGTGCACCCACAAAGCGTAAAGTCGTCCCTCCCTTTGATAACGTGAGCACACTTGGAAGGCTTGAATGTTTTATGTTTATCACTTTGACATGCTTTAGAGTGCCCTCCTTGCCCTTGGGTGCGTGAGTGCACCTTGAAGGCCTCAAGGCCCAAAGATTCACTACTTCCTCTCTTTGAAGTGCACCCTTTAACCCTTGCGCTCTCTCTCTCTCTCTTGATTATGTGTAGTAACACACCTTGAAGGCTTCTTACAAACCTTGATGATTTTAACTATGCCGTCCTAATCAAGCCTTTATAAAATCAATCCATGAGATAGGTAGTGAAAAAAAAGATATTTTTGGAAGTATTTAATCTCATCATAAAATATTTTGATTTGTAGGTGTACCTTCCTAGCATGAAGATATGATTCTCATGAGAATATGGCAAGGTGAAATCATAAAGAAACACCTGTGGAGAAGTGGAACAAAAGACCACTATCATGTAGGCATGAAGAAGATCATGGACCAATATGGAGAGAAGGCATTGCATGATGACTCTAATGATTCTAAGGTTGATGCAAGGCCCTTTTGAGGGTGGATATAAGTAATAAAGTGGATATTTCGTGAATGTAAATTATAGATAAAAACTATCATCAAGAATGCAAAATGAACAATCAAAGAAGACAAATTGGCATTGAAACCTCATCATGAAGTCCATGTCATCATTGTCATGTTGTATCCTATACAAGCGTCATGATAGTGGTCAATGTATGTCCATGTATCATGCCACACAATCACATGGAGTGTAATGATGTATTTTCAAGGAAAAGGACCAAATGTAATGTGTGGAAGTCTAAGCAGTATACGTGGAACATGAAGACTCACATAGTCATATATGGAAAAAGATTATATAGGAATGTAAAAGTCATTTAGAAGTTCAAGAATTGTTTAAAACTCCAAAGGACACATTATAAGTCCAAGATTCATGAGGCTAATCCAAGGTTCATGATGATATGAAAGGTGATTCCTATTATTATAAAAGAAACCTCATAACTTAAGCAATGGAAATTTTGAAGGTTTAATCTTTGGACAGATAGTCTTTACTTCTCTACTTTGCATAGGAGAGAAGAATATTCTGTGGATAAGCAATAAGTAACTTAATGTTCCACCATTGGAACTAGTTCCTTACTATTCTAACTATGTACTCGGATATTTCAGATTATATTAAAGCTATATAAGCCAACACATTTTCATGCAGGCGTCACAAATGTTTTAGGACTATTATTGGGACTTTTAAACTATATGTTGTGTTCATATTAGTTAAATAAAGTGAATTATTTTGGTCAATTCAATACTCATTTCATTGAATGTATGTCGTAGCCCTGTAATAATAATTATGTGAACTATTTTACTAATGAATATTTTTCATCCTATCCTATGTCTCTCTTAATTTAGTACTATTACTTCCTTCTAAAGGCTCCCTTGATGTCTCCCCCTCATGAATGTATCCTTTTAGACATTGCAATCAATGTTTCACAATGTCAAATTAATTTTCTATTCAACATTTATGTATATAATCTCTTATGTTATCCATTGATACCAAGATGATCCTTATAGTTATGGTGGTTGGGTTATTACTTTGTATGGGGTTTCTACTCCAAATGGTGTGAGGTATTAACGCAACTTCACATCAGTGAGATCCCATGTATGTTGGTGGTATCCAACATCATCAACAGACAATGAATTGAGTATGCTAGTAAATAACTACTAAAATAATGTTTATTAATGGGAGAGGATTCTTTCACCTTATCATTATATAATTTTTTCTCTAAAGAATAAATACAGTGATAAACCTACTACTCTATTGTGTTAACTTTTGCAGCTTTCTTCTCTGGTAGTGTTGGTGATATAATCTCCAATTTTTTAGGTGAAACATGGCTATTTATATTTTTCATAATCCTTGTAGCCCTTCTCCATTATTTTTTATCTTCTTAATTCTTGATTTATTTGGAATCCTTTCTTTTAATGTTTTTCTTCTCATGTGTAGGTATTATAACCACATTCTATATGACTTTTTCTTGATTAGTCTTGTTTGCTCTTGTTGGCTTTCTCACTAGTTTTGAAAATGTTTTCCTTTGAATTTTATTTTATTTTTTTGACATTTTAGTATTCTTCTCTACATGTTTTATCTTTGATGATTCTCCATTTTCAACAAGTTTAGGATTTGGATTTTTTTTTACTTGAAAAGCATCTTCAACTTCTATCAATGTCAAATTATCTTTTGCTTAAGGACTATTTATTTTCTTTATGGGTATAATAGCCTTTGTCTCTTGCACTACCATTTCCTTGACTCTTACATTTTCATATGTAGCTTTAGGATTTGAAGTTAAAGCCCTACCTCATCTTCTTTCTCTTTCTGGGTCATTATTTTCTTCATGCTCTAATTTTCCTTGAAATGAATTTGTATCATAAACCTTTCCCAATTATCATTTCTATGCTTTTGTTCTTCCTATACACTGATTTTGATAAGCCTCAAATGCTAAAGGGATATATCTATGTTCCTAGATTTATTTATTTTTTGGATATTAAATGCCATCTTTCTAAGACTATTAATGAAATAGTTAGCCAAACTGATTTCTTTGCCCTTTAGGAGGTGCATTAGAAGTCTCGTATGATAGAAAAGGATTGTACCGTACCTCCCCTTCCAAGTTATGGATTTTTTAAGGATGAATAGTAAATTTCTCTATTTTCTCTTGAAGGCCAATACAATTATCCCCTTCTTCGAACTTATAATATCCACGCTAGGGTTTTTAATGAATGTTATCGATGAATTGTCTCTAATCGAGTGACTCCTATCTAAAATTCCCACATCATTGAAGGCCCTAAAGATTTTTATAAGAATTATGTTGCTATATTTAGTATAATATCCTTAACCTCTACTTCATCTTCATCAAAGACCCATGCAGACACCCTAATGACATCTACATTGTAGAATTGAATTTTTCCAAAGCAATCTACCCATACAACTCTTTGAAATTGTTTTTTAAACTTTGGGTAAGCCTCTATAAGCTTTGAATCTATAGATTCAAAAGGAATGACAACAACCATTTTCAAGTGTTGGGAATTCTAAGCTTCATAATACAATTTCACTAAACTACTACGTGAATGTTTTTGGTATGGTCAGGTAACTTATATTCGAACAACTTATGGAGTAATGAAAGTAAATGAGAAAGGTGCTAAATTAATATATCTATAAGAGATGTTGATGTGCTGATAGGAATATCTAGTCCATAATTATTACATAATCCCTTAACAAAATCTCAATGATTTTGTAAATAATTCGGTGATTGGTTGGGATTATATTATTGAATGCGATTGGGGCTATTATGGTTCAGAGGGTAAGAAACATGAAAAAAATTCCCATCGTTAACTAACATGGGGATAATTAGAATACACTTCTTTATTTATCTAACTTAGAAAATAACATATAAGTTGAAATAATGAAGGGCTATAGTTTAGCTTTAATAAAATAATACTAACATGTGTTTCCTGTATTACCTCTCAGGATGTCTAAGTAATCCTACATTTTGAAATTGGACCATGGTTATTGCTTTGATGAATCCAACTAGCTACTATTTTTTTCTCTAGCTACAAAATTGTATTAGTCTAACAATATTGAGAAATCTACCATACAACTTTTGAAATATAAAAATGTAGTTACTGACCAAATGATAAAATTACCTAGTGCCCATTTTTTTGAGGTAGTAAAAGGTCACTCGATCTCGAAAAGTTATGATTCATTTTACACCTCCCTTTTTAAACATATTTTGGTGTTGTGGCCAGCAACAACCCCCCTCTTATTCAGTTTTATTACTAATACTAAAGAAGTGGGGACCCTTTATCCAAAAAATTAAAAAAAATAAATTAATGCTTGTATTCCTTTTTAAAATAAATCTTACTATCATAAACTTAGGAGAATACCCAAAAAATAAAAAAAGACTTAAGTTTTATGATAAGTTCAAACAAAACCATTCTCTCCATAAAAAGTGTCGCATAGCAGAAAGGTAATGGATGCCATCCTACAAACAGAATCCTAAGATTGTGAAATCTTAATGTGAAATTATGCAATGAAGGCACTCATCGCATCATATGCCTCAAATATCACTTAAGGTGTGTTGTGGTAAAAACACAACCCCCGCATTATTGGTTTGCTCAACTCAAATAATGGGGACCCTTTCTATAAAAAATTTGGCTAAACACCTTTATGGATTTTTATTTAGTTGATTGCCCTACAGTTTTGTTAATTTTTCATTTTCCTTGGATCCTTGTTTTGATTGCTTTGTTAGAATCGATTTTTTACAAGCTTCCCATTGACGCTTGTTTCGCCTCATTTGGTCAACTGGTTTGAAAATGGCACTCTTTTGAAGTCTCATCATTTATCTAGCCTGGGTTAAAAATGCATAAAATGTACAATATCGCATTTTGTAAATAAATTAGTTCAATAAGGCATTCATTTTAAATATTAACCCATAGTGAGTTTTTACTAAGATTTTTCAGTTTTAGTTATTTTTACTTTTATTAAGAGTGGCTGTAGTTTATAGAATAACCCTCCTAAAATAAAACCAAAATCAAAATTGATTGTTAATATTCAATCTCAGATTAATTAAATTAATTATTATTTAAA
>APFE031124613.1:0-45373 GCA_000404065.3 Pinus taeda
TGTTGTAGGCCCAGGTGGCCTCAACCAGGCGATCTGCCCAATCCTTTCTGCTGCTGCTCACCACCTTGGTCAAGATCCCCTCTAATGCTCTGTTGGTGACTTCCACTTGTCCATTCGCTTGAGGATGATATGGGGTGGAAGTCATATGCTTGATTCTGTGATGAGCAAGGAGATCTTCAATCAAATTGGAGGTGGACTGGCTTCCTTGATCGGTGACTATCTCTCTTGGGTAGCCAAATTTGTAGAAAATGTTCTCTCTCAAGAACTCGGCCACCTTTTCTTCTGTTGTTGCTTTGATTGCTCTGGTCTCTGCCCACTTTGTCAGATAATATGTGCACACGATGATGTAAGACCTTTGCCTTGAAGGAGGGTTGATAGGGCCCATAAAGTCCATACCCCACTTCTCAAATGGCTCAAGAGTCACCTGAGTTCGGAGAGGCATTTCATCCCTTAGGGTTGGTTTCCCCATCCTTTGGCATCGGTCACATTGGCTGATATATTTTCTGACATCTGCATGAAGAGTGGGCCAATAGTAGCCTACCTGTAGAATCTTGAAGGCAGTCCTCTTGGCTGCAAAATGTCCTCCACAGGGTCCATCGTGACAAGTTAGGAGTATTTCAAAGACTTCCTCCTCCCTTACACAACGTCTTAATATCTGATCAGGGCCAAGTTTGAACAAGTTGCCCCCGATCCAAGTAAATGAAACACTTTTTCTCACGATCTTTCTCTTCTCCTTCGGGGATAGATGCGGAGGGAACTGTGCTGAGACCAGATAGTTTGCTATATCAGCAAACCACGGGGAGAGTACGGAGATGGAAAACAGATGCTCATCTGGCATCTAGTCATCCACAGTTCCTTCTTCACCTGCAGTGAAATCCAGTCTAGACAAGAAGTCAGCAACAACATTTTCTCTACCTGGTTTATCAACAATGGTCAAATCAAACTGCTGCAATAAAATTAACCATCTAATAATACGAGCATTCACATCAAGCTTATTCATTAAATATCGGATTGCAGCATGGTCAGTATGTACAAATGTTTCATAGCCAGTGATATAGTGTCGGAACTTGTTCAGGGCATGGACCACAGCCAGGAACTCTTTCTCAGTTACCGTGTAATTCATTTCTGCCTTGGATAATTTTTTACTGACAAAGTATATAGCATATGGGAGTTTCTTCAAGTTGTCCTAGGGCTGCCCCTATGGCTTTGTTCGAGGCATCCGTGTGGATGTGGAAAGGCAGGGCCCAGTTTGGGCCTCTTAGAATGGGAGAAGACACCAACTTATCCTTTAATTCATTCAGAGCCTTTTGGCAATCATCCGACTATTTAAACTCAACATATTTTGCTAAGAGACCAAACAAGGGCGAGGCCAGCTTACTAAAGTCTTTAATGAATCTACGGTAATATCCTGCTAAGCCTAAGAAACTCCGGACATCTCTCACCTTCTGAGGAGGTGGGACCCTTTTAATGATAGCAACTTTATTGGGATCCACCTGTAACCCTTGGCGAGAGATGGTATGGCCTAACACGGTCCCTTTAGTCATCAGGAACTCACATTTCTCCGGACTGAGGGACAGATTCATCTCGTTGCACTTACTCAAAACTTTTCCCAGGTTGGACAAGGCTTCCTGGAAGCTAGACCCGTAAGGAGTAAAGTCATCCATATAAATTTCTACCGAATCATGGACCAACTCTGCAAAGATGCTTAACACAGCCCTCTGGAACGTGGCAAGGGCATTACATAGCCCGAAGGGTAGGACACGGTAGGCAAAGGTACCCCATGGACAAGTGAAAGTGGTCTTATCCTGGCCTTCCGGGCTGATTTGAATCTGGTTGTACCCACTGAACCCATCTAGGAAGGAGAAAAATCTCTTTCCTGCCAGACCATCCAGCACTTGATCTATGAAAGGTAGAGGGAAGTGGTATTTCTTGGTGGCTTTGTTCAACTCCCTGTAGTCCACACAAATTCTCCATTTCCAATTTTTCTTGGGCCCCAACACTAGAGGGGAAACCCATTCGCTATCCAAGATGGGGTAGATGAATCCCGCATCCAACAGTTTTTGCACCTCTTCTTTAACAATGTCCTTAAGGGCTGGGTTCATCCTCCTCTGAGGTTGCCTAACTGGTTTACAGTCCTCCTTGATGTAAATATGATGAGTGCAGACTGAGGGATGGATTCCCTTCATTTCCTTGTAGTTCCAAGCAAAGGCCCCCAAATGGTGGGTCAGGAGACTGCACAGCTCCTTTTCCTGAGAGGGAGAGAGAGAGGAGCTTATCTTCAAGGTTTTCTCAGGGCCAAAATCCACATTTTTAACTCTGGTGTTGGTCGTATTAGTGGCACTTAGGTCTACTAAGGCATTGGCTTGGGTGTCTTCCACCAACTCTTCCAAGGATAGCTCACTAGGGGGAGGGTTTTGGATTAAGTTTTCAATCAAATCATCCTCGGTTGGAGGACCTCGCTTGGTGGCCTCTACTGTGCATAATGATTCAGAGTAGAGCTCATCCTCTTCTCCTTCTTCCAACCAGAGGGGTAAGTCATGTTCTATCAAAGATTGGGCAGGAGGGTATAGGACCACCTGCTTGGACATAGGCCCATTTTTTATGGTCATGCTTCCCGCTCGACATCTGATATAAGCATCTGCAGTGGCCAACCAAGGCCTTCCCAAAATGAGAGGATAACCTGTGAGTTTTGCCTTAGGCTGGAGGACCAAAAAGTCTGCAGGGTATTCCCATGAGTCTACAGAGACCAAGACATCCTCCACAATCCCTTCGGGAGTCACGGTGGAGCGATTTGCCAATTGCAGAACTGTCGAAGTCTTTCTTAGGGCACTCTGAAGATTGAGCTTAAGCATGGTGTCCCTGGTCATCACATTGATGGCAGCCCCTAAATCAATCAAAGTGTGGGGTATGATGGTTCCATTGATGTGGACATCAACTACAGGACTCCCAGGGTCCAAATACTTTGGACAGATTACTTGCCCCAACATGAGGTCGGACAGTTGTCCTATGACATTGATGGTCAAGGCATCTTTCTTTCACCTGCCTGGGTGCCTGAAACACTTCTCTTTAATCAATTTGTTGTAAATTGGTACGTCTTTGATGGCTTGGAGAAGTGGAATTTTGACACACAACTGCTTGAGTTCTCCCAGAAACTCGTCCTCCTCTGGGTTGGGCTGTGTGGTCACTGTGAGTCGCTCAGGAAAGGGTGGAATGGCTTGGGGTTCACTTTCCTGTTTCTCTTCCTCCTCCTCTAAGGGAGGAGGTTGGCGCTCTGGAAGGACTTTCCCAGATCGCAGGTTGATCTCCTGGATCTCCACAGCATAGGTAGGGCATGATGTCTCCCCAGTATATACCCGCTGGGCCTGTCTGTTGTTGGGGTTCGGGTTCGGTTGAGCAGGCATCTGGGGCTGTCTTGGAGGAGCAGGAGGTAATGGTTGGGATCGAATCAGTGGTGGAGGCAGAATGGCAGGAGGAGTGTTGTATTGGGGCCTCCACTGCGGTTGAGGTGCATTCCACTGAGGTTGTGGCTGGGCATGAGAGTGAAATGAGTGAGAGGGCGGTTGAGTTTGGTATGGAGATGGATAAGACCATGGAGGAGGTGCGGACCATGAAGGATGAGTAGGGGGGCCCCAAGAAGGCATATGGGCAGGTTGGTTGGGGTGGTAGTAAGCTTAGGATGTCCCTTGCATTCCTTGCTGATAAGGCCTGGGTCCATGAGGCCTCCTTTGATTGAGGAAGTAGAGAGGTTCAGTAGCCACCTCGGTCCCTAGGTACATGGCTTTAAATCCAGGCAAGGTAGGGCATTGGTTGGTGGGATGGTCTTCCTCACACACGAAACATACCTCTACTGAGTGTAGTGGGCACTCATTCTTGGGGTGTTTCCTTGTGCATCTAGGACAAAAAATGGCCAAGGCCCTCTCAGCCTCTTCCTTCTTTTGCTGAATTCTGAAGGTATCAAGTTGCATGGCAATGGTTTGTCTCATTTCGCTCTTAAGATCTTCCATCTGGTTAGCAAACTCATGCTTGGAGAGGGAGGTGTTAGCTGAGAGATGACTCCCCCTACCTTTCTTCCGGGCTGCCCTAGAATGGTTTCTAAACACGGTCTTTATGTACTCATAAGGTAGTTGGTAGATATCTCCTCCTGCCAGCAGGTTAAGGGTGTCCAAAAGGTCTTCAGGGACTCCTCGGAGCAGAACCAACTTCAGAGATTCCGGGTCAAGTGTGCACCTGGCTCGTTTGTAACTGAGTTGGAATCTTTCCTCATAGTCTTCCAAAGATTCGTCACTGCCCATGGTCATCCGAAAGATTTCCCCCTTAGTTTCTTTGGACCTACAGTAGTCTCTGTACTTGGTGTTGAAGGCTTGTTGCATTTGGGCCCAAGTGGTGATACTGTTTCCAGGTAACCCCATGAACCAGCGTAATGTTGCATCCTTGAGGGTAGAGGGAAAGAGTTTCAACGTTTGCTCATCCTCAGCGTAGTCATAAGTTCTACAAAGGACAGCAAACTCAAACAAGAAGGTATCAGGATCCTCAGAAGTCAGACCATGGAAATGAGGTAGCACGGAGGGACTTATGTTTTTCATCTTCATGTCTCCATTGGTCTCTCGAATGGGAAAGGCACCCTCTATTCTCTCATCTTCTCTTCTCCCATTTCGGTTTTCAGCCATGGCTGCAGATGGAATGGTTTCTAACTCTTCTTCTGCTATAAGATCTTCGTATATCTCAGGAGGTTCAGCTATAGGTTCTTCTGGCTCACTGTCACCAGAGAAGAGAGAAAGTTGACTCAGTGATGTGGTGGGGGTGTTGGGTAAGAATTTGCCGGTCTTATCTCTGTTCCTACGAGGCATGAAATGGAAAGACTTTTTCTTGCTTTTGTATTTTTTCTTTTGTACCTGCAAAACTAAAATAGGTTGAACTGTAGCTAACTATCTTACTGAAAGGAAAATGCGGAATTGAAATGCTAATCTATGAAAGCAGAATTGAAATTCTAATCTATGCTTGCAAAATTGAAATTGCGGAATTTGAAGGCTAATCTAGGAAAGCAAGAAATGTCTACTCTACTTTTGCAGGAATGAAATTGCAGAATGGAAACGAAATAAACTACTTAGCAGAAGTTTGTAGTGGAAAAATAGAAGAATAGCAACAATCACCAATACTCTGACGCTTCCCCGGCAACGGTGCCAAAAAGATGGTGGGCTCCAGTATTGCATCAATAATGCTGCAACTCCTGGGACTCCTTTACGTTTATCAACCCGGTAGTTCATAACAAACTTGGAAGCGACGGTGTTGTATGCACAAGTACTAGCTCTTGTCGCAACTGTCACTTGGTCAGCTGGCACAAGTCCGCCAGGGCTTTAGCCAACTTCTATAAGCTCTTAGATGAAGCTTGTAAATGATGGATGAAAGCTAACTCAAAGGGGAGCTAATCTACTTGCAGAAAGAAACTGTAAGCAAAAGAGGAATGCAAACCCTAGCAAACCCTAATTCTACCAGCAAGTTCTATTGATGCAATAATGAGAATGCAGACTGTTGAATGAGATGCCATTGACTTCAAAAAGGGAAAATGCACGTCTTAGTCTACTTTTGTTCTAGAGATTATCTTTTTGTATTTTCTTGATTAAGTGTCGATTTTCACATGCATATACTTGAACTGTGCTTCACTGTGCAGGAGTGGACCAAGGAAGAGGAATGCTTCGAAGCAGTTGGAGAGGCTCAGAGAGGGTCTAAGGGGTCCCTAACACTCTTCCCCAGAGTCTCACAAGGTTTGGCTATCAGAAAAACTCACTTGTGAGCTTCTACAGGTAGTCTGCAGGGGTTCTACAGGAAACTTCAGAATTTCTACAGGAAACTTCAAAATTTCTACAGGAAACTTGGGAGTCGGTTTTTAGGAGGTCGATGAGTGAGGGAAGGTGCATGGATGGGTCTAGAGGTAGGATAGGGGTCTAAACATGGCCTAAGGACTGGTGGGAGGTTTGGTGGAAGGCTGACTTGGCTCGGAGATGACTAAGGCAATGATGAGCAAGAAGGTAAGGTTTCGTAGACACAAGGGTTAGATGGGAACAAAGGCAGCTTAGCTATGACACAGAATTAGGAGGCTTAGAGGATGCTTTGGGAGGATGGATGAAGGAGGAGGATACCTTGCACGATGGGCCTTGATCAATTCTACACAAACCTACAAATGATCAAATCCTAAACTAATCTATTCTATCCATCAATCAACATAAATGAGAAGTAACTTTATTTGTGAAGAAAACCTGGTACACCATCTATGTAAGGAAACATTTCAGATGTCCAACCCCATGACTAATCTCTACGATTAAACAAGCACACTAAAAGATTGCATAAGCAGCAAACTAGTGTTTTTGTGAGGCAGCACTGTTTTCCTCAATTCCAGCCCCAAACCCAATAAGGCCGAGGTGAAACCAAGAGTGTAGTTGTCTCTTTTTCTTGGAGATCTTTGTTGTTATTATTCTACCAAAACATCTAAACCAAAACCATTCATAAACAGTGATTTATTCCAACATCATAACAAAATCTACTTAACAACAAGGTGTTCAAATGCATAAAAGAGGGAAAAAAAAAAACAGTGATACGTAAAGAAACACAATGGTACAGAAAGGAAGTCCTAGGCTCTCAGGTTGGGCCCAACCCTGAGAGCTTTGGCTCCTATAAAAAAACTCAGACTTGTTAAGAAACCAAACTGCTTATCATTATTAAAAAAGAGTCATAACAGTTTTGCCAAAAATGGCTACAAGAAAATAGAGCTGCTGCAGCACTAGAGTACAAAGTACACAATAGGTTCAAAAGTCTTTTTTACGAAGGCTGAGGCCTCAACATTTATAGATAACGAGGGACCTAGCTGGCCTCCTCAATCCGTGGAACTCGGCTGTCAAACTGTGAGTCAAACAACCCCTTTCTAAATGCTGATTGGCTGCCTTCTAGATTCGGCTCAGTGGTCTTTGGAGCTCGGACATGAAGGTGAGAATCCCGAGGAAGGGTCATTGAATGCCGTGGACATCCCTCCTTCAAGTCCTCATTTCAGACTTGGCTGCCTTATAGCTCATGATTGCTTTGACTTTGCTCCAATACGTCAAAAAAAACCTGAAATAGACACATGTTAACCGTCTAGGAAAAGTAACTTCCCTTATTCGTACCAAAGACACAAACATACTAGAAATAATGCATAAACTATAGAAAATGATGGATTTGAACAAGGGCTGAACAATGAAAATGAGGCCAAATGAGCCCAAATTGTTACCAATTTTGGGGCTCATCATCAATGCCACAACATTTTTTGGTGACGTTGTTAAGGACCTGTTATCGCTCAAATTAGCAGAGGACCTAAGGGGGATCCCTAAAGGGCAAATGCTAGGCCAAGGGAAACAAATGGAGACTCAGCACACTATCACCTCAGTTAAGGCTCCTTTCTATTTATGGAATCTCACCTATGGGAGGAGACCCAATATATTATGGAGTCACCGATGAAGGATAAGTCAATGAAATAATGTGGAGTGACCCAAACAATCACTTTCCCGAAGAATTAGAAGGATAAGGCTTGCTTTCTTTCTTAGCAAAGTTCAATGTCTTCTACAAAAAGGAAAGGAGGATTCAAGGGTTAGGTTTATGGGATATGGCTTAAGAAGGAACTTCCCAATCCTTAAAATCTCTTTTGTAATTGGTATCCAGGATGGTTCTTGAAGAAATGTCTTTTCAAAAGAATGGGACCACACGAGACCAAGTTGACCTGGTAGGATAGGGGGAAACAAGTATAACAACCGATGATGTTCTTACCCTAGAAAAGGTGGGGAAAGGATTAAAGAAAGGATTTTCACTTGAAGATGTATTAGGTATTTGATCCTATGAGGTATTAGCCTTGGGGATGTTACGGCAAAGTTTGATCCCAAAGCTAGGGCTTGGATTTTCTCCCAACTCCACCGTCGGAATGGCTTCAAAATTGGACGATACCTTTGTTGATATTTTGGGTAACATCAGATGTTCTCTAGCTTTGAAATTTTGTGGAAGGGCTAGAACACATGAGATCTCCAAGACCAAGAAATCGTTTGGTGGAGTGCATGTTATTCAAATAATTAATTATTTTTAATGGTGCCTAAGTTAAAACTTAGGAAATTAAAATAATTAAAGTGAATTAATGTAAATATGGGTGAGAAGCTTCTAAGAGACAAGGATCAAGTCTAATTTAATCTTAGTCGTTGGTTAGAGATTAGATCACGGCCATTGATATCTCCATTTGAAAAGTATAAATGAAGACTTGAGAGTCATTTGGAGATACACTAGGCAAATACTGAATAACCCAAGGGAAGTCGATTCTCCATAAGGAAGGGTTCGATTTTAGAGGGATAGTTGCAAGGTAAAGGGAGATGAGGGTATCAGCATCAGTCGGATACTAAGGAGGAGGGGACGCAGTGCATCAGAGGGACAACTCAGAGAGGAAACGCAGCAAAGGAGATAGTCCTCAAGCAGAAGATGACACAGAGGTGACGCAGTGGAGGTTGGAGGGTCTCTTGAGTGTCAGAATTTCTCCAGCGATTGGAAGGAAAATTATCTCAAGGGTTTTCACAAAGGTTTCTATATGTTTTGCGAATCATTGCTTGTAAAGAGATTGTTGCTGAAAAATCATAAATAAACCCTCATTTGCTGCACCGGTTTTCCCACATTGGGTTTTTTCGGGGACTATTTTCCGAAAACAACTGTGTTGATGTGATTGATTCTTGTGCTTGTATTTCATTGTTCTTTTCTCTATGCTATTATGTGTCAATTGCAGTAGAATTTACTTTGATGTTTACTGAAGGGTTTTGTAAATAACTTATTGTGGAAAATAAGTAGGAGAAATAAATTAGTTGCTGCAGTAGAATTTCATGTTGGAAATTTTCACATGGTATCAAAGCTGAGATTGGGCAACAGGATTAGAGAATCTACATTGAGTCGTGAACATGATGCTACTAGAGCAGCAACTCAAAGGGACTCAAGCAGTTTTCCCGAGAAAGAGTAAATCACGAAGAATATAATGTATCACGACAATTCTGTGTTGGCTTCCAAACTGGAAGAAGAAGTCGCTTGCTTGTCAAGTTTTTCTTCCTCAGAGGTTTGTATATTAATAGCGGGGCTTCTGCGCATATGATGGGAATAAGACATTGTTTCTCGAGCTATCAAGAAGAACAAATGACTTATTTATGGGTACTCCTTGGACGAGGAATTAAATTTTGCATCCCATGAGTGTTTCTCTCGAAATTGGAGTAAACCCATAGGGAGATAAGTTGAAAATACGAGTTGAATTTTTTTTCTTTTTTCCCTCTAAAATTTGATGATGTAATCTAATATTATTTTATTATTTCCACTATTATTTTATAATTTCCTTAGGAGGCCCATTTTAGACCTCAAAACTCCCCTAATGTAAATTTGTTTTACATTACTAACAAGTGTTATGTCTAGGACTTTTGAATCTTAAAGATTCTTATTTGGGAGATTAATCATTAGATTGAATCTACCCTCATTAAAATCATCATGTTTGTGGAACCTTAAAAGGTTTTTTGTAAAACCCTAACCTAAGGGTATGCTAATGTGAAAAATCTAATGTTCCACCAAGACTCTGAGACAGGGAGATGCAAGTGTAGGGAGACGCACAAGGGGGATGTGTGGGAGACCCTCAGATTTTAGGGAAATTTAGGGGGGTTGAGGAGACGTCGGGGTATAATTGTTTTTTTCTTTTTTAATATATGTATTTCAAATTCATATTCAATAATGAAAGCATAAATACAATGATACATACATAATTGAATTAAATAATGAAATACATTGATCCATATTCATCATCCTTAATAATACATACATGATTCATCCATAGACCACGAGATTCAATAATGATACTCTGATCAATATTCATCATTCATTATTCACCATTCTAGAATCTAAATTGATTTAAAAATTAAATTCATCATTCTAGATTCTAAATTGATTTAAAATTAAAATTCATCATCCATTATTCTAGAATCTAATTAATACTAAGCAAAATTGTTAAAATTGGAAACTACATCCAAACTCCATGTGGGTCATCTTATTCATGGCTAATAATATTTTTATTAGATTCCTGTCGCCGAGAGGTGTACGATTGATCTAAAGATCATTCTATTCTAATAAGTATTTATGGAGATATGAATTTATTTTGATTATGGAATAATTATCAATCCGACCAGCAACTCATGTAGGCTCAGAAGCCCAACAGTCGCATCTATTCAATCATCAACAGTTGTGTATAGAATTTAAATACAGGAGGTCTTTTCCTCATTTGGACACACTCATCTCATCACATCTCTCTCTCTCCTCCGCAGAAAAGAGGCTCTTCTCCTACTGCGCAGAAAGAGACTCTTCTCTCACATGTGTGGAAGGAAGGACACAGATTTAGGGCTGCAACTGCAGATCAGAAGTTTGACCAGCATTGACCATCTTTCTCTCTCTCTAAACTGCGTTGTAGGTGGATTTGACTCTCCTCTGAAGGCTGCATTTTTTGGTGGTGGAATCAAGCCGATCCGACGGTCGGTTTGCAAGATATTGTCCGCCCTAGTTTGGTTGATCTAGGGTTTACTGTTGCTGATGTAAATCAAATCTATGTACTATTTCTATCTGTTAAATTATTGAAGATAAAGGAAGATTTGATCAAAGGGTTTCCCCACATTGGGGTTTGTCCCTGGTTAGCCGCCACATCTTGTGTCTCTTATCTTGGCTTGTTTTCTGTCGATCGTTTAATGTTCTATCTGCACTTTACTTTATGTACATGTAATTGCTAATCTGCGGATAACAATAAGAAAGATAAGTAAACTGCTATAAGAATAGAACACACCATAACTTAGCATGGCATCAGAGCTAAGGTGAAGACAAAGCCCGAACAAGAGTAAGAGCAATCACCGAAGAGAAGATTGGCAAGGCTATCCTAAAAGAACTATGGGGTCCTCAACACTCTTCCCTACCAAAGACAAGCACCGTGAGAAAGCTGACTATCACGGATGGAAGATGTCTCTCAATCTAACCTTAGAAAATCAAGGAGTGTTGGACCATGTGAGAGGCAATATTGTTGAGCCTCCATCAAATGCACCTGCTACTGCCAGGGACAAATGGAAAACTGGTGAAGTCAAAACAAAGAAGATCATCCGGAACTCTATCGACAAGCACTTGGTGGCCTACATCTCCGACCTGAATACCTCCAAGTAAATCTACGATAGACTGGTGATTTTATTTAAAGTTAATGATGCAAATCAAGTTTTGTTTTTTAAAAATAAGCTAAAGGAAATTAAGAAGGACAAATATGAGAGTATGCAAGCATACTTCTTAAGAATCACCGATATCAGGAACGATCTCCTATCTATTGGGGAGACTATTACTGATAGGGACATGGCACTCACAACTCTTGGAGGATTACCATCCGAATGGTACGTGTTTAGGACTACTCTTCTGAATAATAATGTAATTCTTGGTTTCGAGGAATTAATGGCTAGATGCATTCAAGAAGAAACAAGGGTAGAAGAGCAAGAAATTCCCATGCCTAAAGGTCCTCCTGTTGCCTTTTCTTCTCATGCTAAGAAAAGTAATAATTCCGGGACTAAATCAAAAGAAAGGCTGGACCTAAGGGTGGAAGAAAAGGACGATGTTACATTGCGATAAAGCAGGTCACTATGCAAGGGAGTGCCCTGATAGAAGGGACTCACATTGGGACGATGATCATAATCCCTCTCATGGCTATCAAAGGAATGATAAATCTAATAGCAGAAGGAGTACTGGAAGTCAAGGAAGAGGACAATCATTCAAGAAGGCTAGAAATTCCAGGTATGAATCTAACACTGTTGACAATAAGCAAGATGAATATTATCTACCAGCTGCTCTATCTACCTCTGCTCCTTCAGACTCAATGGGAATTTGGCGCATTGATAATGGTGGCTCAAGGCACTTCACTGGTTACAAAGAATTTCTCCATAATCTGATAGAGAAAGAAACTAACCTGGAAATTGCCCTTGGAGATAATATGAAATATCCCCTAAAAGGTGTAGGCAATGTCTCTCTTAAATTGAATCAAGGTAATATGATCCACTTACAGGATGTATTATATGTACCTGACCTCAAAAAGAACCTGGTGTCCATCTCGGCAATGGAAGACAAAGGCTACAAGGTGGCTTTCATCAATGACAAGGTACGTGCATGGAAAAACAATATTGAAGATGCCTTCACTCTTGGGTTTCGAGTTGATTCATTATATCAGGTCGGAGGAAGTCCGCTAGGTGTCATGTCTTGTGACACATCTCAAGCCTTGATCGAGAACGAAAAGAAGATCAAGATCTTAAGGACTGATAATGGAACTGAATATGAATCTAACGGTTTCATGACTTTTGTAAAGAGGTTGGCATTAAGAGGGAGACTACTACACCATATACTCCGGAACAAAATGGTGTGGCAGAAAGGAAGAATCATATGATTGTGGAAGTTGTCCGTGCCAAGCTCCATGATCAAAGACTTCCGAAGTTTCTTTGGGCCGAAGTTGCAAGCACCACCGTATATGTACAAAACCGATGCCCTCATCGAGCATTGGGTTCCAAGACTCCTGAAGAAATGTTCACCAGTAAGAAACCTGACATATCTCATTTTAGAATTTTTGGAAGCCCTATATATTTTCATGTGCCGAAAAAGAAAAGGAATAAACTGGGTGCATCTAGAAAGAAAGGAATCTTCGTGGGCTATGGTGAAAATACTAAGGTCTATAGAATCTATGTAGCCGATCAAAGGGAAGTCGTGATTAGTCACGATGTCACCTTTGATAAAGATATGGCTCTCAGCAAGATGAACAATCTTCCTACAGTGAGGAGCTCTCTAGAAGCTGACACCAGGGAACCGAAAGAAAAAGAGTATGACGAGATATTTGCACCTATTGCCAGATATACCACTATCCGCTTGATCATAGCCCTTGCAGCTTCACTAGGATGGAAACTACATCAGATGGATGTTAAGACTGTGTTCTTGCATGGTTCGATCAAAGAAGAGGTCTACGTGGAGCAACCCAAAGGATTTGAGATTTATGATCGAAAATCTCATGTGTGCAGGTTGAAGAAGGCCCTCTATGGGCTGAAGCAAGCACCTCAAACATGGTATGAGAGGATCGATAGCTACTTGATGAAGCTGGGATTCACTAGGAGTGAAGCCAACCATAACCTCTACTTTAAGGTTGACGATGACAAACCTCTCATACTAGTGCTATATGTGGATGACCTCTTGCTAACAGGTGTAGACCCTCTCATTCAAAAAAGTAAGACGAAGTTGGCTTCTGAATTTGAAATGAAGGACATAGCACTGATGCACTATTTCCTAGGACTTGAAGTCTGGGAAAAGCCAAGGGAAATTTTCCTATCTCAAAGAAAATATGTGGTGAAGATATTGGAAAGATTCGGTATGGTAGGCTGCAAGCCTGTAACTACCCCAATGGAGCTTGACTTCAAGAAGTTAAGCGGTAGTGCTACTGGACCTATTTTACGAAATGCTACCAAGTATCGGCAACTCATCAGAGCATTAATAGTGAACTCCCGTCCAAATATATGCTTTGCAGTCAACACATTAAGTCAACATATGGTTGAACCTCATCACATACATTGGATTGGTGCCAAGAATCTGTTAAGATATCTTCGTGGCACAATTACATATGGGCTAAGATACACTGTCGGAGATATGAGACTACTTGGATACACAGATGCTGATTGGGCAGGCAGTGTGATGGATCGTAAGAGCACTTCTGGGTGTTGTTTCTCATTGGGATCTGCTTCGATATCCTGGATGAGCAGGAAGCAGAAGTCGGTGGCTTTGAGCACCACCGAGGCAGAGTATATTGCTGCTAGCATGGCCTTCTGTGAGGCAGTCTGGTTGCGGAAGCTCTTCAGTGAGCTATTTGGATTTACACTGGATACCATCGTGATCCTATGTGACAATCAAAGTGGGATTTGTTTGTCAGAGAATCCCATATTTCATGATCGCTCCAAGCATATTGATATCAGGTACCACTATATCCGAGATGTGGTGTAGCGGGGAGCTAGAAGGCTCCAACATATCAGTACAGATGAACAGGTCACCGACATTCTGACAAAGCCCCTAGGAAAGGTCAAATTTTTGACTTTCCGAGAATGACTTGGTGTTATTCAGAAATCCTCTGATGAGGGTCCTGTATGATGTATGGAGCTCTTGTAGCTCCGAGGGGGTACGGGGTACTTCTTGGAGCGACATATGACCATAGGGTAAAAGAATCAAAACTTTCCCTGTAACACCCCGTGGCGACTATGTAGCAGGATTATTAGTTCTTCTATGAGGTCTGGATGATGTGTTCTCCATGACAATTATGTAGCAGGATGATTACTTCCCCTGTGAGGTCTGGATGATGTGTTCTCCATGACGATTGTGTAGTAGGATGATCAGTTCTCCTGTGAGGATAGGATTGATTAGTTCTCCTGCCCATGCAGTTTGGGACACATGGGAAGTACCTCTCATCTGATCAATGAGCAGGGAAATGAGGATAGGGACCATAGTAGTACCGATGGACGCATCGTTGTATCTATCGTACTCCCTATGCTAGGATGACCTTCATTGATCTGGGATCAATGATACTAGTCTGAGACCAGTGGTAGGAGTTGTACCCACTATGACGCTGACTTCGGGTCGGTTGAGACTGGTCTGGGACCAGTGGTACATACTTTGAGACTAACTTCGAGTCAGTGGAGGACTGGTCTGGGACCAATAGTAGGAGTGGTACCTGCTATGATGTTGACTTCGGGTCGGTTGAGACTGGTCTGGGACCAGTGGTAGGAGTTGTACCCACTATGACACTGACTTCGAGTCGGTTGAGACTAGTCTGGGACCAGTGGTACACACTCTGAGACTGACTTTGAGTCAATATGGTACATTCTCGATCATATCTTCTTCTTCATAATTCAGACAAAGCAGAGCAGAGCTTAACAGAGCATATCAGAACAGAGCAGAGCAAGCAAGCTGCAAGATAGAGCAGAGCAGAGTAGGGGTCAAGCTATATAGGGCAGTGTATTTGATGGATGAATAGTAGTGACCGACAGACGAATTGCGATGGAGTTCTACCTAGTTGAGAGGGAGTGTTAAAACTGGCAACTAGGTCCAAACTCCATGTGGGTCATCTTATTCATGGCTAATAATATTTTTAATAGATTCCTCTCGCCGAGAGGTGTACAATTGATCTAAAGATCATCCACTTTCAATAAGTATTTATGGAGATATGAATTTATTTTGATTATGGAATAATTATCAAGTCGACCAGCAACTCATGTAGGCTTAGAAGCCCAACAGTCGCATCTATTCAATCATCAACAGTTGTGTATAAATACAGGAGTTATTTTCCTCATTTGGACACACTCATCTCATCACATCTCTCTCTCTCTCTCTCCTACGCAGAAAAGAGGCTCTTCTCCTACTGCGCAGAAAGAGACTCTTCTCTCACATGTGTGGAAGGAAGGACGCAGATTTAGGGCTGCCACTGCAGATCGGAAGTTTGACCAGTGTTGACCATCTTTCTCTCTCTCTGAACTACGTTGTAGGTGGATCTGACTCTCCTCTGAAGGCCTCATTTTTTGGTGGTGGAATCAAGCCGATCCAACGATCGGTTTGCAAGATATTGTCTGCCCTACTTTGGTTGATCTAGGGTTTACTGCTGCTGATGTAAATCAAATTTATGTGCTATTTCTCTCTGCTGAATTATTGAAGATAAAGGAAGATTTGATCAAAGGGTTTCCCCACATTGGAGTTTGTCCCTGGCTATCCACCGCATCTTGTGTCTCTTGTCTTGGCTTGTTTTCTGTCGATCGTTTAATGTTCCATCTACACTTTACATTATGTACATGTAATTGCTAATCTGTGGATAATAATAAGAAAGACAAGTAAACTGCTATAAGAATGGAACATACCATAACTTAACAAAAATAGACTATAATAGAAACTGAAATCTGAAGATTGGAATAGTAAATTGATATAACTAAAACTCAAAAATAGTGGAGTGAAGAGTTTAAAAGTCACTCTAAAGTACACAGAGGGCTTGGTGCTCTTGATTAAACACTAATTCCATACCCATGTACATGACGAAATGCAATGGAAACATTGCAATCCATCGAATCTTGAATTCCTGAAAAACTATTAATTTTGTTGGATTTTGAGTGAGATCTAAAATTCTACTTTCTCCATATGAAATCCAATGAGGCCAGAACCACTCTCAAACATCCAGAGCCATTTCATGGTAATGTTAAAAAATTAAGTAAAAGTGGCATTCTTAAAGAAGAATGTCACTTTTCTTTAAGAATTTAACATTACCATGAATTGCATAGCATTAATAGGGAAATGTGGTCAAATACTAGGTTTCCCCTGTCATAATCATTGTTTACAAACAAATTTAAAAGGGGGATGCCCACGCATCCCCCTTTTGGGGAGTCACATCCCCCACAATGGGGAAATGTACCCCCTGTGTCTCCCCAGGTCTCCCCAAAAGGGGGATGTGGGGAAACATTTCCCCAGACGTCCCCCGATCTCGAGTGCGTGGAGTGGGATGGGTGCGCCCACCCCACCCGCCCAAATGTGTCCACATGGAACACTAGAAAAATCCTAGTCTACTTAGGGTTACTCATGAAATCTAGAAAACAGTATTCTTTTGATTTTTTGATGGTAATGTCATGTTTGAGTTTTAGTATTATTATGGAAACCCTAGTCTTCTAGGGTTGGATGATAATGCATTCCTGAACCATGAAGTTTTGGTAAATTAGGGTTTACAAGAAAAACCCTTATATATCTAGAGTAAGCTCCTAGGAATGAAACCCTAGGTGTATGTTTGTCCATCTTATCAAAACCCTAGCCTAATCAAGATTGTAATATGTCTGACTTTAAATGTATTGATATTTGTGTCTTGGGCTTACCTACTGGATATTGATCTACTTGTGCATGATTATGAAATCCTAGATATGTATATGTGCTAACCTAATTGTTGATGCTTATAGTGTGCAAATTCTAGGGTTTGTAACTAAGCCCTAGTAGAAGTTTGATATTCCAAGATATGGTGATATTGTTTCCATTATGATACAATCTAGGGTTTACAACAAACTCTAGTAGAAGTTGGTCATATCGTTGAAACCTTAGATTGTGTTGTGATAGGTTTTGATTATTGATATCTAAGGCTTAGTATCTCAAAGATGGAATCTAGGGTTTGCAATAAATCCTAGTAGAAGTCTATCATATGAATTCTAAAGTTATTAGATGCATTGTAAGTGTGCTTATTTGAATTGCTTCTATGGTTTGCAATATATTATAGTAGAGTATGGCATATCTCGTGAAGAAATATTGAGGACCTAGATATAATGAGACTAATATGTTGATTGAGTTATAACTGTGAAATTTATCTATTGCAGCTACTGGAAATTATTCTTTTGACTCAAAAATCAATTATGCAGTTTATTTGCTACGACAAAAACGAATAAAATCACAACTGCAATTTTCACCATAAAAATACTGTAGAAAATAAAATACTGGACACTGAAAAATTCTAGCACACACAATAATTTTGACACAGTTATTTTTTGACAATTTTCCTTGGAAAACCCCAACTTGGGACAACCGGTGCAACAAATGAGGGTTTTATTGTTAATATTCAGCAACAACTCTAAGTACAATAATTTAGATGCCCAGCTGACAGTCTAATCTGAGGAAAATACTAGCAAAAATATCGTGAGAATTTTCTCCCACCCCACAACTATTTTATGCCTCCGAAATCGCTTCCGCAGCCTCTGTGTTGAGCTCCCTGCGTCACCCTCTGCATAGAGCTTACGCTGGCCCTCTAGAGATTTCGGTCTTACTTATCTTGCCTCTTCCGGGAATTGGAAATATTCCTCCCAGCATGCTACTGCGCTCCTCTTCCACCTGCTACTCACCCTATGGCTCTATCTTTTGTTATATACATAGGGGGGATAATATGTGGTACAAAGGGAGGTACCCAAGGTAATAATGTAATAATGGGATGGGCCATAGTAATAAATAAGGTGGTTAATCCATATCATGTAAGGGACCACAAGTAGTTAGTAATAATGTAAGGGGCCCATGGTATTAGTTCGATGGTATGAAAGAACCATGGTATTGTATGTATGAGGCCTATATAGAGGCTAGAGACTCCAAGTCAAGGAATTGTGTCAAAGATTGTTGTATAAACAGGCATATGGCTTGTGGAGCGTTCTTCTTCCTTAAGGAGTGATTGTATGGTGTTGCCCTACCTTAAGCGTTTGATCAATAAAGAGTCATTTCATATTATTTTTGGGTTTATTTGCATTGTCTTATATTTTCATATTAGATCTATAATATTTCCGGATTAGATCTATAACAAGTGGTATCAGAGCTACAACAAGTGGTATCAGAGCTATAACAAGTGGTATCAGAGCACTTTCTTGGGCAAACAGTGGAGAAATTTTTTTTATTTTTTGCAGGCTTTCAGGGGTGGCGAGTTTGTAGATCAGATCTGTACGTTTGGTGCAAGATTTACAAAATTTAATTGTAGATCTGGATTCTATGTGAAAAAATCCCTGATTTCAAAAAAAAAATCAGTCGAATCGGAGTCTGGATGAAGGAGATATCGCTGATTTAAAAATCAGTGGGGTTGCAGACAAATTTTCAGGGCAGCGAGTTTGCGGCGCAGATCTGGATGTCCTGGTGCAAGATCTACAAAATCTGATTGCAGATCTGGATTTTTTGTGAAAAAATACCGAATTTCAAAAAACAAATTAGTCGAATCGGAGTCCAGATGAGGGAGATATCGTTGATTTAAAATTAGCTCTTTTTTCAGAAATTTTGGTGACGGCAAGAGAATAGCAACGCAGATCTAAAATTCTAGTGCCGGGATCAAGATTTCTATCACATGGGCAGATGCAGAATGGTTGTTCCATTTCAAAAAAATAGATCATAATAGGGATTATGAGCAATATTGATGGAATTGTGACCATTTCAAATTTTTGCCAATTTTTTTTGTGATGGCGGCTCTAGGTTAGAATTTCAGGGACTTGTATAATTTTGATGGCTCTCATCCAGCCAAATGGCTAGCACAAATGGAGAAATATTTTAGATTGAATTACAACATGGATGATGAGACTCAGTTGAGTGTGGGAAAAATGTACTTGGACAATGAAAGACGACAATGGTGGCAATGGCATCAACGTTGCTATCGAAGGCCCTTGACTTGGGACACATTCACAAAAACTCTTATGGACCACTTTGACCGTAAAGCTAATCTTGTGGATAAACTCACACAGACAGACACACAACCTAGCAAAGATTTTATTTTAAAGAAGGAAACCAATGAACCTAAAGGGCTATTTTCTGCTGGTATCTCCTTATTGTAGGTTCATGGATTGATTCAGAAGGAGAAAATCATTGTGTCTATAAATCTGAGTTGCAAGCAAAATCTCATAAATGTCAACTTGGCAAACAAATTGCAAATTCCAACAAAACACATTGAAAACACACAAGTGGATAATGAGGATGTTCTAGTGTATAAGGATTTGAAGATTTCTATGTATAAGTATGTGTTGCATGGTGATTTTTATGCTTCAGATATGGATAACATGGATGTTGTTTTGGGATACCCTTGGATGGAATCAATGGGTACTATCAATATTAATGTACAGAAGAAATTCCTGAAGCTTTGGTATAAAAAGAAGAAAATTACATTACAAGATATTTCCATTAATAAACAGGTAGAGTCCAAGGAGGCTGAAGCAGAAGATGTTCCAAGGTCTGACATATTCGATGATGAGCCAGTGATGATCAACAATCAAACACAAACAGAGGCTGAAGCAGAAAAGGTTGCAGGTGCTGATACATCAGAGGAGGGCTCAGGGGTTGAAGTAGTATTAAAAGATCAGACACCACAGCAGGCACCACAACATGCACCAGATAACAGTCAGGCTCCAGTAAGGGGTGAATTAAAGACACAACCATCGTGGCTTAAAACTTCAACATATCGTCACCCACATCACCCCGCAAGACAACAACCATCAAGATGGCAACCAATTAGTCACAAGGACAACAACCCCCGCAGGATAGATAAAAAGGAGCGAAGATCCACCTACTACACATCAACACAGAAGAGCTACCACGGTCAACTTCCATCTCAAGCGAGCGAGGTACCAGCGAGACCGAGCGTTCACCTTTCTCTTGGATGGCTAGATGCACGTGCATGGTACCAGCGAGACCGAGGGTTCACCTTTCTCTTGGATGGCTAGATGCACGTGCATGGTACCAGTGGACTACTCTTTTGAGTAGATCTTATTATTTGGTTCTTCCCATGTTTCGGGGACGAAACATGCTAGGGGGGTGGAATGTTATATACCTAGGGGGGATAATATGGGGTACCAAGGGAGGTACCCAAGGTAATAATGTAATAATGGGATGGGCCATAGTAATAAATAAGGTGGTTAACCCATATCATGTAAGGGACCACAAGTAGCTAGTAATAATGTAAGGGGCCCATGGTATTAGTTCGATGGTATGAGAGAACCATGGTAATGATCCATGGTATTGCATGTATGAGGCCTATATAGAGGCTAGAGACTCCAAGTCAAGGAATTGTGTCAAGAATTATTGTATGAACAAGCATATGGCTTGTGGAGTGTTCTCCTTCCTTAAGGAGTGATTTTATGGTGTTGCCCTACCTTAAGGGTTTGATCAATAAAGAGTCATTTCATATTATTTCTGGGTTTATTTGCATTGTCTTATATTTTCATATCAGATCTATAATATTTTCCGGGTTAGATCTATAACATCTTCTCTTCTGATTTGCTGCTTTTGAGAAAATCAAACTGCTTTGGCAACTGAGTATCTGTACTGGACAATCTCTCCATCACCACATCGACCTCCTCTTATAATCCTCTATTGAAGCACCAACGGCCAAGATTAAAACTTAATCAATGGCTAGGATCATCTCTGGATTGATTCATGTGAGTTTCTAAGTGATTATCACCTTATCTCAATTAATATTGATTAATTAACCATATTTCCTAAGTTTATACTTATGAAATATTTAAAAATCGGTTAATAATCTAATTGAGACACTTCTAAGTGAAATTTCCAGAAACGATTTCTAGGTTTTGGAGATCTCATGTGTTCTTGCCTCTCCACAAAATTTGTGGTTAGAACACATCTGGTGCTACAAAAACTAACACTCCCTCTTAGCGAGGAATATGTTCTAGTGCTACTGCACACCCTGTAGCAACACCCTGTCTCTACATCATCTTCTGTCACACTGTTGATGTTTGGTCAAGCTACGCAACTCTGATATCTGTTGCATTTGTGTTGTTGCTGACCTTGTTGAACTACTGCCAACACTACGTTTGCAAACAAAGTCTGACATCATCTCCTCGAGTATATTTCAGCCCATACTCGACTGTGGCGCGAATATACCTTAGAATATGCCTTGCTGCTGCCCAATGTACCATTTTCGGTTCTACCATGAACTGACTAAGAATATTGACTGCGAAGCAGATATCTAGCCTAGTGTTGACCAAATACATGAGCGACCCAATCTGTTGTCTATATAAGGTGGGGTCAACATCCTTGTCATCTGATGCATCTATCTTCTTCCAGTTGGTAATCATGGGCGTAGACATGGGTCTGCAATCCTGCATTTTGAACCTCTTCAGAATACTTGTAGCATATCTTCCTTGCCCAAGGAATATCTCCTCATCCTTCTTCCACACTTCCAATCCTAAGAAATAGTGCATCAACCCCAAATCCTTCATGTCAAATTCTAATGTCAGGTTCCTCTTGCAATCCTCTATGAGTCCTGATGATCCTGTCAAAAAGAGATCATCCACATACAAAACTAGAATGAGAGGCTCACCCTCTGCCATCAAATAGTAAAGGTTGGGATTTGTGTCACTCTTGATGAATCCCATCTGTTGCAAGTAGGTGTCAATTCTACCATACGATGCCCTGGGAGCCTACTTGAGTCCGTATAAAGCTTTCTTCAATTTGTACACATGTGTGCGCCTCTCATGAGTCTCAAATCCCTCTAGTTGTTCTATGTACACTTCTTCCTCTATCAACCCATTCAAGAAGGTTGTCTTGACGTCCATCTGGTGAATCTGCAATCCCATCTGAGTTGCTAGAGATACAACTAATCGAATAGAAGTGTATCTGGCAACTGGGGCGAAGGTCTCCTCATAATCTATCCCTTCCTTTTGTGCACACCCCTTTGCCATGAACCTAACATAGTATTTTTCCACACTGTCGTCTGTCGGATATTTGATCTTCTAGATCCATCTCAAACATACAACTAATCTATCTTCCGACCTTGGCACCACCTCCCAAACATCATTCGTCATGATAGACTATATTCTTCTACCATGGCATCTACCCACATTTGATATTGCGTGGCCTCCTAAAAGCTAGAAGATTCTGCAAACTGAGCCACCAATTCTTGGTATCTATCAGGCTATCTGCGTTGTCTCTTACTCGTCCTAGGAGTTTCAATAAACTCATCTACATCTCTTAATGTCTGACGAACCTCTTTGTTGGCTCGAGCACTAGTTGTGGGAGGTTCTGCCAACTCCTCCTCATCCTATCTCTGTTGCTCCATATGCTAAGAACTCCTCAGATTTCCTGCACCTGAGGAAATACTAGTGTTGGTCACAGTACTTGACCCTTGTGACTGTCCTCCTTCCTGTCCCACTGGCTTCCCATGCTGTTGGACTAAAGGAGCTTTTTCTGACTAATTCAGATCCTCTGCAAGCATCTCACGAGTACTCCTGAAAGCTCAGTCCTCCATGAACTTCACGTCTCGCCTTACTACTATCTTCCTATTGCTAGGAATGTAGATATTGAATGCCTTTGAGGTTTCACTATACCCAACTAAGAACCCCTTCTCTGCAGTCTGATCCAGTTTGGTCTGTTTATCATCTAGCACATGGCAATAAGAAATTCTGAAGTGGCCTCGTATGCATGCGAATATTCACATTTTGTTTGTAATTGTAGGTGGGTCATCACACCTTGGTACTATTTACAACAACCATTTGTCTTGTATGTGACATCTTAGCATATTTGTGAGGACCTTAATAAGACATCTAGTTGGGGTTGTAACATGGCACTTGAATTTAATTCATAACCTTATCCTCATTTCCATAAAAGTTTAATCAACTTAATGTAAGACAAAGTTGACTATATATTCGTGGAATTGGCCATTTTTCTAGAGATCAACATAAAATCAATACACATTATCACTCAATTTATTTTATCTTATGAAATAGAACTTTGTGCTTTCGCAATGGACTAAAAAAATATGCTATCCAAAAAAGGCAATAAGGTTATTAGCATAAAGAAACTATATCGTACAACATCACTTCAACATATAAATATTCAAGTATAGGATTGACAAGGAAAACAGAATGGCAAGAAAAATATTTCTTTGAGAGAAGAAAACAATGAATTGATCCATCTAAGAAGAGGAAATACTTACCATCACAATGGTAGATAGGAGTGGTAATAATGATGGGTTGTGTTGCTGGATTTAACTGCAACCTGATAACAAAAGCCAAGAGGTTCAACATGTCAGCAAATAATAGACCAAGGCCGTTTCATATAGTTTTTATTAAAGCACCAACATAGCCTAAAATTATTTCACACCTATTATAAATTGCCGAGAAAAAATGTCTACGCTGTGAACACGTTGGAGATTCAATGTTCCCATACTCCTGCCAACAATATCTAGATTAGCAACACAAAATTACTAGCATTCAAATAACATCAATATGACCAAAGTGAAACCTTTAAAGCTTCCAAGAGCTAAATTATTAGACTAGGATGTTGACTAAACCCAAATAGTACTTGTATTTAAATACAAAAAGAATCTACATCAATATCTTAAGACCATTTCTATGAACAATTTTTGTAGACCAACAAAATACTAATCATAAATCAATGAGTAGTTTCGCCCTAGCAAGTAGGGTTGTCAAGCTTAGGAAAATCAAGTCAACTCTATTTGAACAAATTTGACTAGTTTTCTAGCAAAACCAAGGGTTGACTAAAATGAGTTAGAACATAAACAACCTCTTAACATGGGTCAATGATGACTCCAATTTTTACATGGCTAACTGGGCTACCTACTTGTAGGCCCAAACAACCAAGATATTAAAACAATAAAAGAAAGAATCCCCTTAAATGACACCTAACTCTCTCTAACCCTAAACCTATCCTTATAAACATAGCCCTATTTTTCCTCACACACTTCTCATTTTGAGCATTTGGAGTGCTACAAGACATAGCATTTACTAGTTGTTCTAGCAAATTTGGAGTTGATTTAGAGCTAAGTTGGGGCCAATTTTAAAGAGTAATCAATCTCCATTCATTTTATACCTAGTACCCACACATAGGAGAAATTTTTCTCCTAGATGGTCCTCAGTTGGCAGCGAACATCCCCTTTCAACCACTAGATAGTGCTGATTTGGGGTAGCATCAGATGTGCTCTAGCCATGAAAATTGGTGGAGTGGTTAAAGCACATGAGATATCCAAGATCCGGAAATGGTTTCGGTAGATTCTACCCGCTTAAGGAGATATTAAAATAATTAATATTTTTAATGGAATTCCTAAGTCTAAACTTAGGAAAAATAAAATATTAATGGGTATTAATATAAAACTCGATTAGAAGGTTCCAAATGACATGGATCAAACCAAATCTAATCTTAGTCGTTGATTAGAGATGTAATCTCGACTGTTGAAGGACCAACAGGAAAAGTATAAGAGGAGGCTTGAGGGTCAGTGGGATAACACACTGGATGATCCGAGTTGACTCAACTCCTGGATTTAACCAAGATCTTTTGCTTTCCTAATGTGATTAGAATTGCATTTAAAAGAGCATAAAAGAACAAAGATGCATGTTGTAAAGAAGAAGGAACATAACAAGAATCAACAACATAAAACACAAGACGTTGATAACAGAGTTCGTCTAGGAGGGACTACGTCTCTGGGCCTCGATATCAAGATGGTGTAGGCCATTGCATTAAGTGTTGGAACGAGTGATGATGTACATGCATGTGTTTTCTCTATCTTACAAGGAATATGCCCTCACACAGGAGTGGCTCCAAGAGATATTCCGCTGCAGGAACTCTCATTCACAAAAGGACTCCTATCAGCATGACATAGTTACATGTATGTTCAAAATGAGCATCCCGCCAACATGGCATCAAAGGGATCTCAATCCATACATACATGGCGACAAATGAGTATCCCTTCAACATGACGACAAAGGGATCTCAATCAAAACATGACAATAAGTACATCTCACATCAAGAACAAAACAAGATCCCATATCAAACATCAAACAGGAATCAATATAGCACAATGCATCTCACGCAAAGAGACAAAGAAGTACATGATCACACTGCATATACCTCACATCAAGGAGTTATTTGAAGAAGATGACGACAAACTGCTGGATCTCGCTGCATCATCAATCTTGTGGCGTTGAATCTCATGGAAATGACTGCTCGCACATTGAATGCTAACACCTGCACTCCACTTTGAAAAGTGGTTGAAGAATGAAATGATCAAATGGAAAATCTGATTGCACCATCAGATTCGTGGCGTCGAATAGTGTAAAATCAACTGTCAAATTTCTGAATTCTGAGAAAGTGAAAATCTAGGGCTACAGGTATCTTTTAGATTCCCCCTAGATTCCTCAAAGATTCCCTCCTCCGGGTCATCTTAAGATCTGCTTCTCAAATCAAAATTCTGTCTGTGCCATCATGTTCGTGTCGTTGAGTGGTGTAGAATCAACATAAAGTTTGTCCAATTTGGACACTGGAAAAATTTCACCCTCCTGAAAATATGGCTCAATCAGGTTTTCGCCTGCGCTTTTCCAAGCTCATGGTTCCACCTACAAAAATTAATTAAAAAAAGGTTGTCTCGATTTCCGTGCTGCGTTTTGCCTCCATCTCCACGCACTGAACAAATAAGGGTTTATATAAACTTCGTGGGCGGATATATCAATGAAGTCGTTGTGGCCTGTTGGTTAAGACGAAGAACCAAAGGCAGGAGGTTGAGGGATCGAATCCCGACCCCTCCAAAAATACGCAACAATTCTATTTTTTTAATTAAAAGAGGCATGGTTTGTTTTAATATTGTCGTTGGCTTGGAGCCCTTACACATTAATTGAATATGGTTGGTGTGATTCATTGAATGGGTTGGTTCAGGTTCTTGTAATTAAATATGGCGTGTTGTATTAATGTTTGGTTGGCGTAATGCCATATGGGTTGGAACCGCTGATATGTGGTTGCAGTTTTGGTTGGGTTGGGCCGCCCATGGTGTGGGCCAGCCACATGGTCGGGCGGGTTCGATTCCCACTGGCCCATTTATATATGGTACATGTTGTTGGGTTGTGGGTCGGGTCCATCGGAGGTGGCCCCCCCACCCCATGTAATATATAGTTACAATGTAATATGTGTGGCGGAGGTTGGTTGGAGGTCCGGGCGATCATGGCTGCCAAACTATTTTTAAATAATATTTGTTTTTTTTGTTCTGGGATCCGACAGAGGTGGCGAGGGTCATGGCACACCACCTAATCAATTATTTTTTTTATTTCTTTTGACAACAACAGATGTTTTCAATTTTGTCTAATATAGGGGATATTAGACAAATTAACGACCCAACAAATTCGCCTGCTTTCAAGAGCTAGGTTTCATTCCCCAGGGTCGTTCAAATTGTAGGATACTTAAACCTGGCCCACAATGCAACTTTGACCAAAACTTTGATTGGATCTTTCCCCCTCATACGAGCTCAGATTTGAGTGTCATTCGCATCGTTGGAATCAGGGCGATGAGCACTTCGATCTGGTGTTGGTTTGGGAGCGTTCTAACCATTTTGAATTTTGACCCTTTCTGAGTCTTCTGGGACTTCTGCCTGTGTATGGAGCCACCTGGATCAATCCTCCCCACTGAGGATATTTTGGTCCTCTGGTAGCATGAAAAATAATCTGCAACTTCTTTGTAACTTGTCTGCACTTACAAATGTCTGATAAGCGATGAGCTGACACCTGCAACCTCTGCAAACCTGTAGTACAATTCTGAAAATTACATGCTTGACTTACATGACCAATTAATGACCCAACCATCCCATACTTGCCACAAGTTTATAACACATACTCGATGGTCATGTTTACATCAAAATGGAAACAATACCCCAGCGATGAAAACAAGGCCAAAATATCATTGTTGCTCCAACAAGTGATGGAGAACTCATCACTGCAACACATGATTTACAAAAACAAGGCCAAACACTATTGTTGCTCTAACAAGTGATGGAAACACATCACTTTCACAGTTTAAAATGCAACACAAAATAAGACTAGACATCATTGTTGCTTAACAAGTGATGGAAAACACATCATCACTTACATTTTAAAATGCAACACATGATTGGAAAAATATAAGACCATGACATTCTATCACGCCTAGAAGAACCATTTCTCACTTATCAATGTGAATGGGTCGTTTCCCTATGGCGCATTTGTTGGTCGAACAACAGTTTCATGTGGTTCATGCACCGACACTTTGTCTTTAAGGTGCTGCTCCGGATGGAGCCTCCAACAAGTGGCTCTTTGATGGCCACCTCTATTGCAATGACTGCAATACATCTTCTTCTTCCAGATTTGCTTAACATGTTTCTTTACCTACTGTTGAGAGGGTCGTTCACGCCTCCTTTTGTGTGCTGTTATTGTTTTCCAACACTCAACAAATGTATGGTTATGTAATCCACAAAAGGTACATGTTTTTCAATGCCTTGATTTATGTCCATCATTAACAACATGATTATAATTGAAATGAACATTCGAATATCGAAATTGGTTATACCTTTCCCTACCGTCTCTGGTGTTATTATGGCGATGAGAGCTTGCCTCAACTCTTTCCCTGCAATGGGCACTAACATGAGATGATAGTGCGTGTTCCCATCATTCTCTTTGCTCAACAAATTCGACGATGTCTCGGAAGAATCTGACACCTTCGAGCATTCTCCTTTGGTGTATCCCAAGCCTGCAAATCGAGGTTTATGCACGACCTCCAATGGCTGAGTTATGCCTTGGTTATTAACACCAAGTTATTTTTCCTCCTTGTACCTCATCTTGGTAAGGAGCCTCACGTTTGTCCCTGTAATTGGTATCTCCACATTTCCAATAAAAATCATACTATGTGAAGATGAAACTGAAGGGAATTCAACATCTTTTACCTCAACTATCGATTTGGCAAGAACTGATGAGGGTTGCTCATCATCTATTGTTGGTGGTTCGCTGTTTGTCTTGGCAGATTCCCCAACTTCTTTCCTGACATGCCCAAGTCCTGCCTAATAGGGTAATTCTTCTACTTTTATGGGGTTGACAATGCCTTGGCCATTAATGCCCAAGCCTTTCCCTTCATACCCCATTTTCTTCAACAGTTTGGAGCCAGTTCTTGTGGTATGATTTTCAAAAACAGCGAAATCATCATCAAGAAACATACATGAATTCAAAGAATTACTTTTTACCTCACATGGTTACGTTGCAGCTTTTCTAAGGCCTCGCCCTTTTCTTGCAGCTGTCGTAGCAGACTATGTTTCTCCCCTTTTTCTTCTTTTATACACATCTTCAATTCAACATTCTTTATTTGAAGATTCTGGTTGTTGTGTTTTAGTTCTTCCAGAGCCTCTTCCGTGGCTCACAACTGAAGCTGCACTCGCTCCTTTTTCTCTATCTCTTTTTTTAGAGCTTCATACATTATTTCCACCTTTTGGGAAATTCTGAGCATGGTCTCGTACATCGCTTTTTCATCCTCTATCATTGCACGTTCCATTGTTCACACTTGCAATTCACATCCACGCAAAGACCACATAGAGGCTAGGAGAGACAGCGCAAAGGCTAAGAGGGCCTGCGTCATCCACGCAGAGGTTGCAGGAGGGAGGCAGAGAGCCAGAGAGGCTGTGCAAAGCCTCAGAGAGCTGACACAAGGGGTTTTTAGGCTGATGTAGAGGCCAGGAGGGCTGACGCAAGGGGTTTTCAGGTTGATGTAGAGGCCAAGAGGGCTGATGTAGTGCTTGAGTTGTGCTGGAGAGGGTTTCGTGGGGCAAATTTTCTAAATATATGCTTCTGAATAGAGAGGTATTACTGCCAGATTATTTTCTCTATCAGGTGAGCCGGTTTGGCACCCATTTGTACTCAGATTGACTCATAATAAAATAACTCTCGGAATTGTTGCACTAGTTTCCAAAGTTGGGTTTTTTCGGGGACAAGTTGTCCAAAAATAACGGTGTCACTTGTGTGTTTGCTATTTCTTTCAGTTGTTGATCTGTAGATGGTTGAAACTGTATTGTGTTTATTTCAATATTTATATGTTATAAATAACTTGTGCGTAATTAACAAATAGGAGAAATAAACTAGAGAATACAGATAAAATTTCTAACAAGTAACACTTGGAAATTTCAACACAAACCAGTGGTAGTCAGTCAAAAGCAGATCAAGGGTAGTTTCTAGCAAGCATATCTCAGGCCTGCGGAGAGGTTGACGCAGGGCCCATGTAGAGGTAGTTGGGAAGCCAATTCGATTGGCTTGATTTAGCCAAGATTTCCTGTGGGGGTGAGGAAAATTCCTCATGACATTTTCGCCAGTATTTTCTCTGCAGGATATCCAGTATTCGACATCCAGATTGTACTCATAAGTTCTCACTGCTGCATAATGATAAAACCCTCAGTTGTTGCACCTGTTTTCCCGCATTGGGTTTTTCTGGGGATATTTGTCCAGAAATAATTGTCATATTTTTTTGTGTGTCCTAGATTTTCTCAGTTTCCAACGTTATTTTCTT
Source organism: Pinus taeda (assembly GCA_000404065.3). NCBI lineage: Eukaryota > Viridiplantae > Streptophyta > Pinopsida > Pinales > Pinaceae > Pinus > Pinus taeda. The sequence goes on from APFE031124613.1 coordinate 29,905, forward strand.
CCGTAGTTTATTTGTGAAAATCACAGTGAGTTATTTGGTATTTTCCATAGCAGACAACAAATAAATTGCTAAATAAATTAATTAGAGAAATAATTTCCAGTTGTTGTGATAGATGAAATTTTCACGTGGTATCAAAAAGTGAGTGATCAGTCGAGAAGCTCAAAAGTGCATAAGGGAATTTCGCTAATCAGTAAGAGAAACGAGCCAAAAGCCCTAAAGACTGCACAGTTCATTAACAGGCAGGCCGAATTGCTAGGGCGGGAATTCGATTTTTAGTTGCAAGGTTGTAGTAAAGTCGAGTTTCCTGGGTTAGTGATTCCAATAGTCAAAGGAATCAACAACAACTTAGATTTTCGCTAAGCAGATTCCTTAGTTGGACGCAAAGGATTTTCCAGTAGCAGAACCAACGTCAGGTGGAAGAGAAAATCACACTGCAGAGGGAAAATTTCTCTCAGGGAACTTTTAGTATCAGAAGTTTGATTTTTCCAAGCAGATTGGAAATAGCAGCTAGCAGATCTACACATTCCAGAAGTGAGTGCGAATAGCATAGCAGTAGCCACACAGAGGGAAAGAGGGAGTTTTCAACTTGATCAAAGATGGCCACAACAGGGCTTAGAGATCAATATAGGTGGGGTGGTGCTTCCAACTATGTCATCTAGAAGGCTAGGATGTCCTTCCTTCTAGATAAATACGGCCTGAAAGCCTACATAGATAATGTGGTAGTAGTTCCCCAGGATGCAAACTAGCTCAAGGAATACAAGAAGAAAATTGTGAAGGCAAAGCGATTGATCCTAGACGGAGTCCGAGATCTTATAGTCTCACATATAGCGACCAAGGAAAGGGCCAAAGAGATATGTGATGCTCTCTCCACACTATACCAAGGTACTTCCAAGCAGCAGGAGATGTTCCTGGAAGAAAAATTGAGATGCATCATGATGCAAAAAGCGGAAGGAATAGATCCCTTTCTCACCAGGATTCAAGAAGTCCGAGACTAGCTAGCGGTTGTTAGGGAAGCACCTCAACATCCAGAGCTAGTACGATTGGTGCTAAACAGTGTCTCGAAGGATTGGCAAGTCTTCGTCCAAAGCATATTTGGTAGAGACACGTTACCAGGATGGGACAAAATGTGGGTTGACTTGCAGTAGGTAGAGTTGAGGCGAGCTCTACTAAAGAGTTCCATCAGTGTTAGCATTAGCAGCGAACTGAAGGGTGTGAAGGAGGAGTACAATGTGGTCATTACATCAAACGGTCTCAGTGAAGGGCAGGGGGAGCATAAGAAGAAGAAGAAGGACATATCTAAGGTCAAGTGCTTCAAGTATGGCGAACATAGCCACTACAATACCCAGTGTCCTCTGAAAAAGGACAAGCGGGACCAGGCAACAACATATGCTGAGATATATAGGTTGTCCTCCAGGTTGGAGGAAGACTTCTCGATGAAGGTAGCCATACCTATAGGAGTGAGATGTGTGAAAAGTTGATCTATTGCAGTAACTAGAAATTATTCTCATAACTGTAAATTTAATTATGCAGTTTATTTTCTACGAAAAACAATGAATAAATCACTGCTACAATTTTCACCATAAAAATACTACAGAAAATAAAAATGACAGAAACTAAGAAATTCTAGCACACAAAAAAATTCAACACTGTTATTTTTGGACAATTGTCCCCGGAAAAACCCAATGTGGGAAAATTGGTGCAACAGATGAGGGTTCTATTATTATTCTTTAGCAGCAACTCTGAGTACAATAATTTGGATATCAAACTGGCAATCCAATCTGAGAGAATCACTGGCAAAATTATTGAGGATTTCTCCTCACCCACAACAAATTTCATCTTCCAAAACTGGCCCCACAACAATACATCCTTTCTTCTGCATTAGCCTCTGCACAGTGCTTGCGCAGGCCTTGCTGTTACTGCCTCTAGAAACTTCTGAAATATATAACCCTGCTTCTCTCTAGCTTTGGAACCGATTCACTAGTCCTCTTGATCAAAAGCTTGATCACTAGCCACTGAATTAACTCCTCCCCTAGCGAGATCAAACTGTTCTCCTGTTGCTGCCTAGGCAATCCCTCTGGGAAAACTCACTCCCTCAATTTGACTCTTCCGGCACTGGAAACCTCCACCAGAATACTACCATACTCCTCTCCCACCTACTACTTGATCTCTAGCTTGAATTCCCCTGCTAAATCACTCTGCTACTAGAAAATTGATCTGCCTAGATCAATGAGCTTCTACTTTGGTGTCTTCTCCAAGTGCCCATCGACTTCTGATAATACAATGTTGGAGAACCAATGACCAAGATTAAAACTTAATCAATGGCAACGATGATCTTGGAGTCGATCTATGTGAGTTTCTAGATGATTCTCACCTTATCTCAATTAATACTGATTAATTAACCATATTCCCTAAGTTTAGACTTAGGAAATATTTAAAAAATGACTAATAATCTAAATGAGACACTTCTAGGTGGAATTTCAAGAAATTTTGTGGCTAGAACACATACGATGCTACAAAAACTAAGGTGGGGTGACTTGGAATTGTAGCCCCAGAAATCTACAAAGATTGGGCAGGGTCCTTGACGAGTACACCTCATGGATCATTACCTGGCTACAGGGTGGGCCCACAGTATTCAGTAGTAGGATGAATCAGTGGCAGTTGATGCAATCAATACTAAAGTGACAGTCGCAGACTAGTAGCAGTGCAACACTGAGAAGCGCAGTGCAATGTTGACAACAGAGCAAGTGGCTAGTCCAAAGTTAGCAGCAACGCAGAGTCTTCAGTGACAGTGTAGATGCTAGTAGAAATCAAAAACTCAAGAGTCAGAGGCATCATACTGAACGCAGATGATTCAATGTTTTGGATGCTTCTGAGTTGCAGTCGCTGTAGTTGCAACAACAACGAGAGGTAGTTGCAGTGCAGATGCAGAGTTGGTTGTAGTATGGCAGTGTCAACAACAGCGCAGATGCAGCATCAAAGTTGCATAGTGGTTGATGGGCAGTATGGCTAGACATCAACAACGTAACAGAGGAGGTGATACAGAAACAAGGTGTCGTGGTAGGATGTGCGGCACTAGAGAGAACACAATCCATCACTTTTGAGGGTCCTACTCTTCATTATGGCACCCATGGACCTCATCAAGGCTCTTAGAGGGCTCTACGACATGTATTATTCATCATTTGACCTCTTGAGAGGAATATTCTTTCATTTGTGAGCTAGTTTGGTGGGCTTGTCACCAAAAGTTAAAATATTAGCACACTATTTATTTTTGGGGCTTATGTAGGCCAACGAGACTAATTCGAACTCCTCATTAGTGTATAAATACAAGTGAGATGAGTTCATTTTCTCATCATCACTTTGCATTGGATCTCTTCTCTCTTGAGAATTTCACACTTTTTCTTGGAGGATGAATTGGAGCTTTATGGATGAAATTTGATGTGTGGATTTGGTTCATCTTATCTTGGAGCTTCTCTATTATTAAATTGTGGATGGTTGGATATGTTCTATTACATGTAAGTAAATGTTTTTAATGATATTCTTGTTTTACTTTGTCATATACATTGGATTGGGATTTTCGCTATTTTTAGGGCTAATTGTTGCATGCATTTACTACTTAAATTGTGGAATTTTGTCTCTACATAGAATCTCCCAATGTATGGGCCATGAAATTTGAATGAAATCTCCTAGGGATAATTCTATCAACGAATTTATCTTGATAAGCCATCACCTTTTGCACATTGAAGTATGAAAGTTGCAAGGTTACTTCTATTTGACCTAGAAGGCTAGTGAAGTAGTCTTGAGGCCTCCTTGACTAAGTACCAAAGGTCCTCCTTCATATTTATCATAGACTCCGTTCTACCAAGACTAAGGCACTGATCTACCAATAGGTGGTCACCAAAAATCAACTCGTTTTCACCTTTTCCTAGGTCTAGCCAAGTTGGGTCACCTAGGGCATCATTTTCCCGACAAAGTAGCCCTCCAAAAAGTTCAATCTCCTAGCCCCTTCTGCACTGGTGTCTCCTCAAGGCCTCCTCCAATTTTGAAGCCATTCCAATGGTGGAGTTGTGAGAAAATCCAAGCCCTAGCTCTAAGATCAAACTTTTCCCTAGTGTCCCCAAGGCTAGTGCCTCATAGGATCAAATCAACACCTTTAATTGAATATTTTTCTTTGATCCTTTCCCCCTCCTTATCTACCGTAAAGAGTAGGGAGCCTTAGCTGAGGTGACAATGGGCTAAGTATCCATTGGTTTCCCTTGGTCTAGAATTTTCCCTTTAGGAATCCCCTTTAGGTCCCCTGCTAGTTTGAGCGGTAACAGGGCCCACTCTAATTCTTTGTCGTCCCACAACTTTGTGACTCACATTCCACAAGGATTACGTAGACACCATTATTTATTTAGGATTCTTATGCCTAGGATACACCTTGCCGAGTATTAATCCCCAAACCTAGGTCTAAGTGTCCCCATAGCCCTTCTAAGAGAGCCATATATCTTGCTTTCATAGCAAGAAAGCCCATTACCTGAGCCTCTCTTGTGAATAGGCTTTAGAAATCACCTCTCATCTCATCATTGATCTATTATTCCTAGTGATTCCTCTCATATTGGGATTCCTCCCATCAGTGAAAGTCTGTAAACCGCAAGGAGCTTTAGCTGAGGTGGTAGTCAGATATTGCTCCATTATTGCCACTTGACCTGGTGGTTGCTTTGTAGGATCCCTCCTAGGACCCCTACTAGTTTGAGCGGTAACACTACCCATTTACTACAGAATTGAAGGATATTTGTTGATGAAATCTTGTGTCCATTCAAGGATAAGTTCACGCATTTCAGAACCCTGTTCTTATATATTTAATTTGTTAATTTCTTGATTACAAATTAAGCTAAAGCCTAAAACAAGATTTTTATTTAAATATATTTAAATTTTAAGAAACTCCCCTTTCTTTAAGAAGGAGAACGAATTTGAATGGGAACACTGTAAGGATTTAGGTGAAGGGAAGTTATTAAGTAATTGTTGCCACAAAATCTAGTCGGTCACAAAATCTAGTAGGTCTAGTGAAAGGATTCACCAGGTAAAGGGTCAAACCTTATGGAAACAATGAGGAAGGGTTGCCACTATCACCTCAACAACCTTCCTCCTATTTTTTAGTGGGATTTCAACCACAAGGGAGGATTTCCTCTGCTACCTATAAGGTACTCTAATTCTAAGGCTCAAGGTGACTTATTTTCAAGTCCTAAGGATTAATAGGGGGCTTTGGTAGGGCCAAAGATGACCAAGGTATTCAAAGCCAAGGTTCAAGATCTCTAAGGTTAGACCAATCACAAGGCCGCTATAAGTGGAACCTAGAACTTGCGTTTAATAATCCAAATGTCATTCTAAGATATTTTTAGGTTCCCCAAGGAGTGGTGAAAATGATCTTCATTTGATCCTCCCCTTTTACTACCATTTGATTGTATCCTGAAAATCCATCAAGCATGGACATGATTTTGGACCCAGTGATTCATTGTAAGTGGTTTTCAATGTTTGGTAGGGGATAATTGTCTTTGAGGCATACTCAATTAATATCTCTGAAATCCACACACATCCTAATATTTCTAGTCTCTTTTTGGGTGACCACATGATTAGATACCCATAAAGAGTGTCTCACAGGAGCAATGATTTTAGCATCCAACATCATTTGAAGCTCCTTTTGACCAAAGGGACCAATTTAGGGTTTATATTCCTTAACTTTTGTCTTAAAGGTTTATCCCCTTCTTCAAGGGGAATGGTGTGTTGGATGACTTCTGGGCTATAGGCTTTTAAATCTTGGTATGACCAAGAAAAAACATATTTGAATTCTTGTAGGAGTTTTTCTAGCTCGATCCTTTCATCCTTTGATAGCCCTTTTCCTATCTTGATAATTTGAGGAGAGGATTCAGAACCTAGATTGATTTCTACAATATTAAGTGATTCTTCTACTTTCTCCTTAACCTTGCTCCTATCAATTCAGTCAAATGTTTTCTCAATAGATATTTCTTTGTCTACACCTTTAGGATCATTGTTACGACATTTATCATTTTGGAGAAAACCCACTATTTCTTTGTCGTCCTCAAAGACAGGCTAGTGTTCTTGGTTATCAGTGATTGCGGGCATAAAGATGAATTCCATTGTAAAATTTACTAGATCATTAATTTTGTCATTTGATGATTATAGGGTAGATGCGGCCACTCCTAGAGAGTCAGCTACAAAATTTTGTTCTCTTAGGGAAACTTCAATGCCAAATGTTTCAAACACTTCTATTGTATATAGTACATGATTCTTGTACTTGATTTTTTCAGTTTTGGCATTAAAGGATCCCTTGACTAGGGATACAATGTAATGATCCATCTCAACTTACAAACAACATAGGAATATTAACATGTATACGAGGCATGCATATGATAGCTACATATGCATGCATTGCATCCACTGTGCTAGTATGCATATTAACTTATTATGAAAATTCCCAAGTAAAAGAAAAATGAATTAATTATTGAAAGTACTATAGTAGTATTCATACCAATTTAATTATATGAAGTGTCTATGTATGGAAAATGAATTAAATAGTAAAAGAATTAATTAATACCTTATTTATAATATATTAATTTATTTCATTAATAACATTTTAATTAAATTATAAATAAATAAATATTACTAGGACACAAGGTTAATTAACTTATCCTTTGGCAAGTCATGTTAAGGTACTTTAAAAGATCCTCTTCTCAAAGTCGGTTGAAATGATAAAGATCAAAATTCCATTTAATATATATATTTAAATAAAAATATGATTTAATGTACGTGTAATTTAAAATAAAGATGATCAACTGAAGTAATGAGAATAAAAAGGATAAGGACAAGACTAATTGGAAGAAAAAAGGGTGGGATTCCTTCGGAGGGAAGGATCCTTTCCTATATAAAAATCTAAAAGGAGAAGTGAAGGGGGGAGGACGTCTAGATGGAAATTTGGGAAAGAAGAAAATGGAGAATCTGGGAGAGAAATTTTGGGGAAATAATGAATGAGCTTTGGGGCTCCGAATTTTAGATATAGATCTATGAGAATTGAGCCCTGTTCTTGGAGGTTTTAGGCACGTGGGGCAAAAGGTTTCGCTTTTGAAGCCTTTTGGGTTTGGGATCCGGAAAGACTGATCCCAGACAGGTAGGGAGGAATTTGGTTGGTTTGGTATCAGGAGAACAACATCATCCAAGGACCGACACCAACTCAGAAAAAACAGGTATCTACATATGTCTAATTTGATTTGTTTAGTCATAAAATTGAAAAGTATATTCTGTATATTCTGTTAGAAATGAAATTATATGCAATTATAATTACAATATGTTAGAAATGAATTTAAATAGATAGTCATATACTGTTAGAAATATTTGTAAAATATTTGTAATTGTGTGTTACAATTATACAACAAGCTCTTTGCTAACATTTCAAAAATAAAAAAAATAGGATAAGAATGAATTAGAGCAGACTATCATTTGGTTCAATTGACCTCTACCTCTCTTGTTATTGTAGATGCATTACAATTATACAACAAGCTCTTTTCTAACATTTCAAAAATAAAAAATAAAAAATAAAAAGGATAAGAATGAATTAGAGCAGATACAAATTTTTGTTCTCTTAGGGCAACTTCAATGCCAAATGTTTCAAACACTTCTATTGTATATAGTACATGATTCTTGTACCTATTGATTTTTTCAGTTTTGGCATTAAAGGATCCCTTGACTAGGGATACAGTTAGGTCGAAATCCCCTATGAACTTCAAATGTTGGATTCCTTTGTTTAGGGCTATGTCTATACCCAAAGTTAAGGCTTCATATTCATTTATGTTGTTTGTGTAGTCGAATTCCAACCTATAGGAAAGCAAAATGTGGATTTTGGAGGGTGATATCAAAACTATGTCTCTACCTAAATCTAGCTTAGAGCATGTCCCATCAAAATACATGGTCCATACTCGATCAACCTCTATCTCAGGCGCAGAAGCCCTTTGAGATATCCTCCATTCTCCACACCCACAGTCTTCTAGGTTTTCATCCATAATTACACAAAGACACTCTATTAAAGGTCAAGTTGATGGTTTTCTAAATATAATGGCATAAAAGCTTTCTCCTGTGGGGACGCTAATACAGGACATATCCATTTGGGTGGTCCCTCCAAAAGAACATGCCCATTTTCTAAATAACAGCATCCCCCAAGTGTTAGGGATATCAATGACAACAATGTACATGGTGAATTTTTCTTCAGGGTACCCTTGTAGGTTGACAGACAAGTTTTATGTGACACCATACACCTCCACTCCCATAGAGTAAATCCCATAGACATTCTTGTATTTCTTTGAGATATCTAGCTTCAACATCTTCATTATTTTCAATGGCATTATGTTAGTTGTTGATCCAGAATCAAGCAAGCAATTATGAAGGAAGGAATCATTTATTTCAAGAGTTATAAAGAATGATGTCCTCCATCAAACTATCTAGTGTACAAGACAATTGGTGGGTCAACATTATCTTCCTCTTGGACTTCATGAGAAGGTGTTTCCTTTTCAATTTGTTCTTCCTCTTTCTTGTTGATTTGGGATATAATAGTAGTATAGTTTTTCAACACAATAGGTATTAGGTCTTCAAAACGTTTTTCAAGGTCTTGATAAAATCATCATCATTAGGCACTAAAAGATCCTTAAGCTAAATTCGTTCTAGCTCTACAAAGTCGCAAGATTGAAGGGTTTTGTCTTGAGCATGAAAAATGATTTTAGATTTCTTGTCCCTTGTAAGGTATGCAATCTTACCAACCAGTGTCTAGAGGTAAGTAGAAGGTATTAGCTCATTCGAGGGTTTCAATTTCTCAAGTATCAAGGCTACTACGCTATTGAACCTTTGATTGAATTCCTTAATGGTTCCAAGATCATATTTCTTTACTAGGAGGAAATCCTTATATAGCTTTGTTGTAGCAGCAACAACAGTCCTAAAACTTTTCAACCAAGAGCTAAATTTATGTCACATCTTGAAAAAACATAACAAACCTGTTGTGGTCACAAACCTGCTATGGTGCATCGCAATCCTCTAGTCCATAGCATCGCGCCTTGTCTCATTTTTCCATCGCAAATCCACTTGCGACAGCACATTAAATGCACATTAATTGCACTACAATGGCTGAAAAATCTATACAAAGCCCTCTCATCCCATTCATTTTAATTTCAACATAGAATTTTATCACATCCCTCATTTTTTTCTTGTGTCACACACCTTGCTAGTGCTTCCCTATAATCTGGATCTGCGCTATGCCACCCATATTCGTAACACCTGCACCATGTGTAAGGTATGTATTGCGCACCTGAACCTCGTGATCATTGTTTTGTGACTTATCAATAAGTTTAGTGTTACGCTAATATCTCACACCTATTCATTTGCCTAACCTTTTAGATTCCTTTATACATATAAATGCCACCACTGTTCATCCCTTCTAGCACTTAGCTGATTTCAATCGCTTTATTGTCACATTGCATCATGACTTCTTTTACCATCCCTACGCCTCTGCATTGTGCAGCGCACAGTACACATTGTGCTTTAACAATCCTTCACATAGCAAATTTCTTTTATAATCTAGCTTCTTGAGTTTTGCAACGTCACATCCTCCTTGTTTAGTTTGTGGTATGAGTCTATGATGCGTGTATAATCGTACATATAATAATTCCCACATCGCACCACACTTCTAATTTATAGTCTGACTCTTAGCCTCATACTACAACGCATTTCCTCTGCTTAGGATGTGATGAGATAACACGATGCGTCATATAATCATGTTGTAATGCATTTACATACTGCATCGCATTATCGCTTCATATTCTAACTCCTTTCCCTGTGCTACAACACATTTCATAACCTTAGACTACACTAATTTATTCCACTTTACGCCAATTTATTCTTTTGTTTTCTAACTTAGCTCTAACGATGAATATCTTTGATCTTCCAAGTCCAATAGATTTGTAGTATCTGAGCATATCTCATCTTAAGACATGGATCCCCCAAAAAGAAGGCCTGGGAAAGAAATTGCAGAGGAAGGATTAGGGGAAAGCCTTGTTGCTTCGATTCCTACTAACGCTGAGACAACATGTTTCATTGACAAGTTTATGTCCATCAGTTGGTCTAAGATATATCACCTATTTGCAAGGAAAGAATACCTCGAGGGAAAAGAAGATATCAACACCTATCAGAATGTTAGAAGATCATGGCTACACAAATTAGCATCTCATCCAGTGGTTTTTCCATGTGGGGAAACTACTGAATGGATCATCAAATGTATTAGCATTAGGGATAGTCATGGCCAAGACATCATTGCACTCATGTACCTTAGAATTGTTGAATATTATAAACTGCCTAGACATTAAGTGGGTCTCTTAGTAGGCTGGTATCACAAATTCAACCTACAACAAAGATATTTTAAAGAGTTGGTGGCAAGACACCAAAAAATTCCAGGAGCAAGGATGATGAGATATGTAGACCAAAGCTAGTGAGAAAATATTATAAGATAGTTGTAGCTATGTGCTACAAACTTTATGGCAAGGCTAATGCGGGGTCCTTTGAGGAGAGTTGGGTGACACTTATGTATACTTGTGCCCACAAAGAATCAATATTCAACTGGGCCAAATCCTTTCAGCATCAATCTAAGCCAGGGTGAAAGAGGCCCAAAATCCAGTAGATGGAAAGCAATCGGAGTTCTATATGGCCTCATATTTACTTACCTGTGTATGCGCCAAATGCGAATTTGACATGACAGGGTAGAAATGGAGCATCACCTCTGACATTCAAACATTGCATATGTATTGCAAAGAGTTATGGAAAAGTCAACACATAGCATCAGACGCAAGAATAGTCGAAGGCATTATATTGCCACTATTCCACATTTTATATGACTACGATTTACCTTGTATGTTAGATAGTGCCAAAGCAACATTACATGAAGTGGCCGACTGGTTTTCTCCATCAAATTCTACATTAAACAAGGTTTTTAGGTCATGCAAACCTCTACACCAACTCCACTTGTTCATCATCGACAAGGTAATTCAACAGGAGGTTGCATATTAGGTAACCATGGGAGTTGGAGGAATGCTAGCGCGGATAAAGAAGGAACTATTACCCACCACTTTGGTGATATCCGAAGGATTAATTTTTTCTCCTAGATGGTCCTCACCCGGCAGCTATAAGTCCCTTACAATCACCAGATAGCTTGATGTCTCATTTTCTCTGCCACCTGAGCCAACCATGTGGTCCCCCGCCCATCTGTTATGATCGTATGTTTGAAGGTGGGCCTTCCAAACCTGAATGTATGGCTTATCATTATGTGATTGAGTATTTTTGTTTGCTTATCATGGACACTTTTGGGTATGAATTAATGGGGGGATTCCGTGGAAAGAGTGGACTAGGTTTGTACTCTTGTCTCCTTTGCCCTTTTAGTGGTTAACCTTGTATTCTAGTCCCGTGGGATCTCTTTTATTGGCCACTAGACTTCAAAGATGGCACTACATGGGAAACCCTGATTTCGGTTGTGTTGTCCCGCTTCCCAAAACCATATACATCACTCCCCTTCCACTCATTACAACCCCATTCATCATATTTCCCATCTGGGTCCACATTTGTCCACTAGGTCCAAAATGAGTTAGTCTCTGCCTCCCCATCCCCCTCCCCTATCCACACCTTGGGTTGGGTCATGAACGATGCCTCGAAGGTTGATGCAGCTAAAAAAAGAAAAATCTTATTTGGCCACTCTGAATAGAAATTGTACCATAAAATGCAAAATATGGTCGGAACATACAAATTTAGCATGTGGGCAAAAGCCAAACATGAGCTCTACCCCTTATCCATGGCCATCACCCTAATTCATATCGGCCCTAGATGAGCCCCCTCCATCATTAAGGAACCCATGATTGTTCCAACCCTGGAACAATCCCTGTTGGGCAATCAACTACCCCACCTAAAGGGGGTATCTACTATTGTATCCTACACATCATGCTCTCATCCCCTGGATCCTTGAGCAGTTATAAAGAAAAATTAATAAAAGAAAAAAAGCATATGAAGAAGAGTGCAAAAAAAAAGGCCGAGATAACTCATATACCACGATTTTTCCCTCCTTGATTCATATACTCAAGTGTGGGCTTCCCTATATTAGCTACCCTTTTACCATGGCATGTGGCCCAGAGCTTCCCCTTCACCCTCACTAGATTCTACCACTATATCATAGGCCACCTACCATTTGATGGATGTACCATGGACATGTCACCCACTTTAGAGGATGAAACCACCTAATAAGGTCCTTGGTTAACCCTATTTTTGAGCTTGGAGACACTTGTACATGCCAAATCCCACTATGGAAGGGCATGCCATTATGAAGTGTCCACTTGTTTTTCATGATTTGTAAGCTCTTTTACTTGATTAGTCTAATGATTTATTGTACTATAAGGCAAGGATATGCATTGGATCTTATGCAGGATTGTAGGTGGGTATCCATTTGGTGTTTGGTCTCCCTACACGTGGTCCAAGCCCTCCATAGGGTCACGTTGGCACTTGCAGGGTGAGCATAGAGAGCCATGGACCTCCACCATAGCAAAAAGAACTTCATGGATCCCAAACACCATTCTATGATTTCCTGTGTTCCGTCTTTTGGATGAGGATGATGCACCTAGATCACCATGCCCAAACAGCTTCACACTTGCACCACACAGTTGCCAAAGTTTCTAGGGTCCAGATGAGGATGTGTCTCACCGAAAGAGACAAAGGGAGGGCTTATGTCATGATCCTAGCCCTTGCAGATGGTTTACAGGCATTATCGATCCACTTGGAGACCCATAAGGATGTCATTGTGCCCCACACCCACTTGGGGACACCACATGTGAATTGCTTGGATATCAAGGGCCAACTCCATATTCACTATGTTTGGAGCTTGTTGCACACTTTTTGTCAAAGTTCCAAGGAAGCAGATATGCCAAAAGAAATTCAAAGGATTGGATCATCAATCAGTGGTTCATCAAGTCATTGTAAACCCATTCTGCAAATTGATAATGTAAATGATGCTAGTAAGACCATGTGGTAAGCCTATTATTTTGGCGAAAAATTCATCCTAGGAGGTTTTTCGCCCCACTGACTCATTTGTGTTTCTAAACAAGGATGGTCGGTAGAGTTTTTCCCTCCAATCTCACCCCAAAGCTAGTGTGGAATTCTTCATCAAAGTCTTCGGTGAGTCCTAGTGTTCTAGTTGAGTCTTATATAAAAGTGATTTGAGAATAATTTAAGCTAATTGGTTAAATTATTTTATTACAAATTACTTGGTCTACTAGATCATATTGTGTCGCAAGATTGGGTGTGTAATTTGAGGGTCTATACTAAACGCGTGTTCCCCCTTTGAGGGTTGAATTGTAAAAATCTTATGTAAAAAATATTTTAGTGCATGGTCCCTCATACTTAGACACCATGGCTAAAATATTAGAGGGTGGTAAAAATTATCCATCTCCTCAAGTGTCAATTAATTAAATTTTTGGCAAAAACAAATTGAAATCCTAAGCCAAAAATTTAATTAATTAGAGTCAAAATTAAAAGTCTAGAGAAATTAAATTCTCCAAGTCGAAAAATTTGTGCATCTCAAAGGAATTAATTTTTGGATGTCCCCCACCAAGCGAATATTGGAAATTTCAAGAAACATTGGACCCTTAAACCTTGGTGGTTATGCCAAAATCAATTTTTTGAGGAAATTAGCTCAAAATAATTAATTTTGAACTAATAAAAAATGGGTTCAATGAGAAATTCGAAAATTCCTCAAAAATAAATATTTTCAACAGTGAAGATTAAAAGATGATCAAATATTTATCGACGACCGAGATTGTTTTGACGAGGATCAAGCCAACTAACCATTATTTTTTCCCCTTGGAGGATTTATCTATATATAGAGAGTCATGTGTATGTCAAACCCATGAGATGTTTAACTAAGAAAATTCTGCAGGAAAGCTAATGTAACGCTACTGTACAACTGGGAAAGTCTTTTGAATCATAATAAAGACTTTGGGGTGCAATTCATTGTGTTTATTGCCTATTGATTTTTGGTATGTGTTGGGTACAAGCATTCCTTATTGTGCTTAAATATTTTTAAAGTTTGTTTATTCATTAGATGGGGATAAGATCATTTTATTCGTAGATTTTGGGTTTATCTTAGGTGATTTGATTCACCATATGTCTAACAAGATTTCTTGAGGATAATATATAGTGTTTACAGGTTCCCCAGTCCTGGTGTTGGGGTCCAGGTATGTACAATCTATTCACACTTGTTCCTACATTAATTTATCAATCCAAGTGTGTATCCTTTTCAAGGCAACACGCAAAGTATATGCAAGGGCAAGGTTACCATCCGACACCGACCAAGGGTTTGTGATTAATACTCAAATCATTGTCATAAAACTGAAATTAACTGCAGTACTTCAAAGAAAGCAATTACAAGAAATAACAATCTGCAACAACAACCATAAAATGATAAATAACACACAACAAGAACTACGCAACACCTGATCAAAAGAGCGGGCCCAGCTCTCTGATCAGCGCTGCATTAATCACAGTGAAGAGTGGAGCAGCAGAAGGAGTGATATATTATTAATTGGAAGAAACTATTACAATATCGATGGGGCGTCCCCCTTTTACAAGAATAATCTGTCTATTATACAAAGCGAAGGAGAACCACATCCTTCCCCAAAACCAGGTAACCGTATACCCAGAAATATACATCGATTTAGAATGGCACCAGCACCAGATGAACAAGATCAGAGAATGGTCTGAGAATGGTTTAGGGACATCTGTGACTCCAACTACATGACTTCCTTATGGCTGGTTGTTGCTGTGAATTACGGAACTTCTGTGGGACGTTGAAAGATCGGTACTTGTTCTCTGGGAGCTGCAGTCAAACATGTGTTTTAGTGCTGTGAATAGGAAAAACCCTACGACTTTACCTCATTAAAAAAATATTCCAATAGATAGGAAAGGGGTAATTACCATGCGGATTTAGCATAGTAAATACAGATGAATAAGTGCAAAAAGGACAAAAAGAGGGATGGAAATGCAACAGAAAGATAGCCCGATTTGGTGCCCAACATCTCCCCTCAACTAGCCTTCTACATGTCCTCATGCAGTTCGTCGCCTCCGCAGGTCTAGGTTATGCAGACTGTTGCCTTCCTGGAGCTAAGCGAGATCATATTCTTCAGCCATCTCTGTCCCTGGAACCTTAAAACATTATGAAAGGAGGATTTCCTTCCACCAATCACCCGGAACATTATATGTTGGGGTGTAATTTTCCACTGGCAACCAGATGGTGGGGAACTAGAACCGGATTCCTATCCACTGGACCTGTTGACCCTACCGCCCGCACCTACCTACCAGTTAGCGAGAAAAGCCTTCAACCCCACAAGGTGTGGTTGGTGGCAGG